>CM028344.1:38417249-38529165 GCA_016618105.1 Dendrobium huoshanense
TGCTGGAGGAAGCCCTCTCTGCTTTTTGTTAATAGATAGATGGTCTTTCCTGACACACCCATTCAGAAACTGGTATGGGAGGTCGCTGAGATGATATTCTAAGGCTAATGCAGTGATCAGTTGTGCTATTTTTGCAGCTCTGTAGGTATTTGTTACATGGTTGGGGTAGAAATCAAGCTCCCCAATGTTGGTGTATTCTTTATTGTTGGTTGATTCTCAACTGTCTATTGTCTTCTTCTTCAGATTCATATCAGGGATGTTGAAAGTAAAACCTTAGTCCTTTGATTTGAATTTAGAGTTGTACTGATGGTGTTTTTGTTATGATCAGTGGTTGAATCAGAGGATGTTTGAGGTAGCTTTTGTCTCCTTTAGATTTAAGAAAAGCTGTGTATAGTTTGGTAATTTTGTTTTCTGAATTCTCTTTCAATCATGTATATCCTTCTTAAATTTGAGTAAATATTTTCACCTCCTTAATTGAAATCCTGATTTGCATACTTTGTAGCTATAGTCATATTGATTTAGGTTGTTTGGGACAGCTTTCTTACTACTTTCTAAAGCAATTTTTTAGCACAAATATTTTTTAACTAAAAATTATTTTAGAAAACAATAAAAAAACTGTTCCAGGAGAAGTCATTGATGAGGATTATGGTGTGGATTTGCTTGAAGTGGTTGAGGCGACAGTAGGGATAGAGGAGAACAAAGAAGCTCAACTTGGTTGTGGGAGGTGAGGAGAGATAGTGATGTTGCAACTATGTGAAGAATGCACTAAGGAGCTCGAAATCTTCAATGAGCAGTAACAAAGTGAAGGAAAACAATAGCTCACAACAAAGCTCATTTGGGGAGCCATCGACGGGATTATGCTTGAAAGAAAATTGGTTCATGTCGGGAGCTCGGTAGGGATCAAGTATCGATAGGATCAATAGTGTGTGTGGGGGAGCATCCATCATCAAGACTATCACAAACTCCTCCTATGATGGAATTATTACGTGCGGTAATCGGCGGAGGTCAATTAGAACGTGTCACATTATTATTTTACTTTGTACCGTTGTATATGTTTATGAGGCAACAAAAATTCGAACATTGATTCAAAATAATTCAAGTTGAACTGATTCAATGAGAAGTCTGAGAATAGAAAAGATAATATCTCATTATTGGTGATTTTATCCAAAATAAACTTTCAAGTATATTTTTACATATAAAATAATTTTTAAAAAAACATTTATCCAAATAGATGCATCATCAAAAAGTCAAGGTTGACTTCATAGCACATTTTTTTTACATGAAAACACATTTGACTTTTTAGGACATAAAATCAATTTTCTTTTTATTATTTTAACTAACGGTCTTCATTTTTTCTAAATGTAAAATAAATTTTTTTATAATCATAAATTTGCTCTTATTTATCCTTCTTCTTTATTTACAGCCTTATTTAGAAATGGTAAGATCTCTCAGAGTTTACAGCTTCTTTTGGGAACAATTATTAGGTCCTCCGACCGGACGTAAAGCTACGCCCGATCGGAGCT
This sequence comes from Dendrobium huoshanense, assembly GCA_016618105.1. NCBI lineage: Eukaryota > Viridiplantae > Streptophyta > Magnoliopsida > Asparagales > Orchidaceae > Dendrobium > Dendrobium huoshanense. The sequence goes on from CM028344.1 coordinate 38,418,773, forward strand.
AAAATCGCATCAAAAAACGAGAAATGCCGAGCAAATATCGAACAATACCAAACAATAACGAGGGATACCATCGTGTGAAGACCCAATACCGAGTTATACCGAGCAATACCGAGTTTTTCTTAGGAAAAACTCGGTATTTTTTTGTATTGCCCGGTATTGCTCGGTATAACTCGATATTAGTCTTCACAGAGCGGTATTCCTCGTTATTACCAAATAATACCTAGCAATACCGAGCAAATACCGAGTTTTTTTGCGGTATTTTAGTGCCGACCGGACATTCCTCTACGTCCGGTCGGAGGACCTAATAATTGTTCTTCTTTTGGTCACTGCTCACACTATTGAAAATCTTTTGAATAGAAAGGCTTTATTTTATTTGCCATATTCTGTTTCGAAGAACTTCTCACACAAGCCAAAATGTGTGTATAATTTATGTATTATTATATCATATTATTTAATATATATTTTGTAATTTATTAAGTAAAATAATTATTAAAATATTTATTATTATTGTTTTCTTATTTTAATAAAAAAAAGAGATCTTTCAATTGCACTTTTATATGCATAATATTAAATTATAATAAAAAAGAATGTTTTATTAAATTTTAAAATAATAAGATAGCTTTATTTTAAATGGGGCCCAAAAAAAACTATTCTTTTAGTGTAATTTTTTTTTTCATTTTAAAATTATCAAATCTTATCCATCAACCAAGCTAATATTGATCTAATGTAAATTTTAACTTTGTAATTATTGTACTCTCTTTTAAATTAAATAAATAATCAATTTGATAATTACTCTCTTTTTTGTTTATTTAATAATTTAAATTAAATAAATATAAATATAAATATAATATAAATAAAATAATATGTTCATCACTAAAATCTTACATAATATAAGAGAATAACTTCAAAATGTAGCGCTTAATATATCATATAATCTATAGTTGTTTAATTAATGCATAATATATTTAATTAAGATAAATATGCAAATTACATTAATCTTATCCCTACTAATTATTAAGAGAATTAAATTAATCAATTTTTTTTTAAAAGAGACTTTTTTTGAAAAGTTAAGATTTCCAAACGTTTAGAACCCTCTTTTGTTGAAGAAAAAGATTTTAATGGATAAAAAAATAGTTATTTATAAATTGGTGAGTCAAAAGGTGTAAAGTTAAGGGTTTGATCTTTGATTTATAAACTATTATAATATATTCTTATCTGTAAATATTTGTAAAAATATTTTGTGCATAGCAATACATAACTTAATTTATGTAATTGCAAAATCAACCTAAAAATTTGCATTTTTGGGCTCTATGATGCATATGGGATTTATTTATTATAAATTTATCCTTTGTAAAGCCTTTATATTAACACTAAGCTATTTGTCCCTGCTTTCACGTCTCCAAACATAGTTGTAATTCAGTGGATTTAGTCTTGTTTGCTTTTGTTAAATGTTTGGTCTTCTTTGATTGAAGAGGTTTTAAAACACAGTGCTTCTCCTTTCTGATTTGAAAGCATTTGACAGTTGGGAATTGAAGTAATAGAGGATTTAAGGAACTTTTTCTTCTAAAGTTTTGGCTCAATTATAGTATTTTATTTTATTTTTTCTATTTGCCTTGTACGCTTAGGAAACCTAATTTTGATTATTGTGCTAACATATTTTTGGTGTTAGAGAGAGAATTTATCATTTTAGTATTGAAAAAAATATTTTTCAGCCACACATACGAGTTGAGAATGGCGCCGGAGGGATGGTTTTTTTTAATTAGAAAAGTCAAAAAAGATCATAGGGTTTAGATTAGTTGGAATAATTCTATTAATTTAAGTTGTGTATTACAAAGGATGTCATTTTTCGTTGCTGGAGAAAATATTAATACAATGTAGTAGAATGGAATTGTAGAAAGATGATATCTTGAGATAGAAGAGTTGTCAAATGGGGATGTTGTGCGATGGCCTGAGGTGAAGACCGAGTGATCGAGAAGATGAGTGTTGAATATCACTTTCTTATATGCATTGAGCATTTGTCAATGAAAGATGTTGGAGGTTGAGTGAATGTTGACGACTATTGACGGAAGTTTGAATAGTATAACTCCATTTCTTTCTTTATAGGAAGGTAGATTTAGCAACTATGAGGCTTGTGTTAGACGTTCGTGACTCACATATGTCTGGCATCATTTTTGGGTAGGTGTTAGATGACAATGATGATGAATGTGGAAGGTCGAAAAATATTGAAAAGCCTAACTTAATCATTTTCCTTGTAAGAGAGGAGATTGAACAACTAGCTAGGAAAGCTTGCGTCAAACGTTAGTGCTTGACAAAAGTCAAGTATCACTCTTTGGCATATATCCAATGATGATTGACATGGAATGTTGGCGGTCAAACAACATCATATAATCTGACTTTGGTCATTCTCATAATAAAAGTGGAGATTGAATATTTGGAATAGATTATGTTAAATTTCAGTGGCTTATGGATGTTAGACATTACTCTTCGCACATTAAGCAATGGTTGATGAGGAATGCAAGATTGGTCTTCTAACTCAATCATTATTCTTTTAAAGTGGGGAGATCAAATAACTGCAAAGGTTTGCATTGAACATGGTAACTAACAAACATTAAACATCACTTTTATAATAATCATAGGGCAATCGCCAATGATGAACATCGTTGGATGGACAATTTTAGACAATGTTAAACAATTATATAGGGAAGGAGACTATATATTGAGAAGGCTTCTTGATGAATGTCAATTGCAAATGAATGTTCGACATCACTCTTTGACGTACATCTTGTGGCAACAATCAACGAACAAATGAGGTTACTCTTCATAACTAAATTGTTAAAAACAATTATAAGAATTCAATAAAATATAGCACAAGTTAAGAAAGAGGAAGAAATCTATGCTATTAAATACAATAGAAATTTCCCTCCATTGATGCGAAAATTGAAAGAACATAAATGAACATTGAATGATGGAAAGAGAAATTATCCCCAATGGAGTTCTCAATAATTCATGGGCTTCAAAAGAGACGTCATCAACATGCTTTGGGTATAACAAAGCTGCATTCAATGAAGTCACTCATTTTTTTTTTTTTTTTTTGAAGTTAATGAAGTCACTCTTTGGAATCAGAATATTGAAGGAAATGATGAACATGAATAAATCAAAAGTAAGATTCTATGCAAAAGAGCATAACAAAAAATAATCCACTAAAGTGCAACTTAGAAGAACACAAGTGAACATCCAATCATTGAGAGAGAAACATTCTAATGAATCCTTAGTATTATTTTAAATTGGCTCACAAAGGGTTGTCATTTGGCCTAAGGTTCCTTAAAGTGACAAACGAATTTTAAATTTCCTTCACTTTTTTTATTTAATAAACTATTCTTTTTTGCATGTTGTCATTCAATTATAAAATTATGTAATTTTTATATGATCATTTTTTTTTTGGAAAATTTGGGGCAAAAGCCCGTATATTTAAACCAAAATAATTACAAGTAAAAACCCAGCAAATAGCCTCCAGAATTACAAAGAAAAGGGAAAACAGCAAAAACCCATCACAGGCAGAGATACAAAATAAGTCTCAGGAAGGCTCAGAATTACAGAAAGGTACAGGAAATCGCCAAAACCAGCTGAAAAAAGAGTTCAGCACCAGAGAGATCTTCCCGGTTGCCTACGAAATACCACAGCAGAGCGATCCACAAAATGATTATCCAGAAGGAGAAGCAGGCACCCAAGGCAAACGAAGGCCGTCCAGGGAAGAGTACCACATCATCATCGCCTAGGGACTTCAAAATTCTCTGCCTGATGGTAACATCTCCAGAAAAAAACAGCTGGGGTAGGAATTCTGAAGCTTATCAAAATGCTTCCATTTAGAAACTTTAGCATAGATTGCCATGGAAACTTTATGGCAAAGAGAGTGAATTGTACTATGTTTACCACCATATCTTCTATCATTTCTCTCCCTCCACAGAAAATACACCAAACAACAAATGACAAAGTAACAGAAATTTCTTTCAGCTCCCTCAATTTCTTGGTAATCCTCAAAAAATTCAAACAACTGCATCATATTAGGCCTTAAAAGAAAACCTCTCACATCAGGTAAAAAGTTATGTAATATGCTGAAAGAGACCGGACATTGAAAAAACAGGTGAGAGGAGGACTCATCTTCATTATGACATAAGTCACATATTGAGTTAATTTGAACCCTTCTAGAAGCTAAAATGTCAGCAGTTTTTAGCCCCTCATTAATTGCTAACTAAGTGTAAGAAGAGTAGCATATGGCAAAATGCTTATGCCATATATATTTATACCAAGGCACTTTAAAAATATTCTCAAAGAATTTTCTTTTAAAAGTTTTAAAACAAGGGACTCCTTTCCCAGACCAGGAGAGCACATTGTCGTCATCTTGAATAGGAATGGATAGAAAAAGCTGATGCATATGACTAGGAATAGTAGACAGATCCCAGCAACCATTACAAATCAAATTACTTACCACCAGAGAATTCGGCAAACCCTGCAGGTTTAACTCAGCCATAGATTGCCCTTTCACCCACGGATCCCATTTCAAAGAAAGGGAGCAGTCCATATTAGTAACATTAAATTTCAGAGAGTTTTTGAAAGAAGAGGCAGTAGAGCAAATATGTTTCCAGAAGTGAGAAGCTCTGGAGTGGGGAGGTTTAAAAGGAGATTCAAATTTGCTTTTATACCAGCTAATGAGAAGTGATTTAAAAGAGTAGAATCTCCACAGAAAAGTGCAAGCAAACCCATAATACATAGACTTAATGTCAGGTATACCAAGTCCCCCATAACAGTAAGGCAGACTAGTTTTCCTCCAAGAAATCAAGTGTAACTTCTTATCAGTAATAGATCCATGGTATAAAAATCTTGCACACATTCTATCAATGAGTTTACAACCAGCCTTGGGAATGATAGCTCCACGAATCCAATAAGCAATCGAATTAGCAATCGTAAATTTCAAATATTGAATCCTACCTGTAAAAGACAAGAATTTGACTTTCCAACCAGCAAGTAGAGTAGCAATTTTACTCAGTATTGGTTGGAAGTGAGAAATAGCGAGTTTTTTTAGAAGAGATGGGTAGACCGAGGTATTTGATAACATTTTCAGCACGGGTAAATTGCAGGAGATTCAAAATGTCTGTAGTAACTTGGCTTTCCCGAGAAAAGATTATAGAGCATTTATCCCTATTAATATAGAGACCCGAAGAATCACCAAAGATAGAGATAACTTGATTCAGAGCATGAGCATTTTGACTAGACGCAGGCCCAAAAACAAGAACGTCATCAGCATATAGTAGGTGACTGTACTGGGCCTTTCCACAAGGGAAACCACAAAAGCTACTATCATCCAAATAACACGAGAAGGCATCCATGGCAATGGCAAAAAGAAGAGGGGAGAGAGGGCAACCCTGCCTCAAACCAGAGGAAGAATTAAAATATCCTTGTAATGCTCCATTAATGCAAACATGAAAGGGCACATCATAGATACACCCTTTAATCCAGTTAATAAACTTCGGTGGAAAACCTTTAATGTGCATCCGAGCAATGATAAAATCTCTAGATATGCAATCGAAAGCTTTTTTAATATCCAATTTTGCGCAGAAGAAATCTTTCCCAGGAAAATTATTGAAATCCCTCAAAATCTCCAAAGCCAAAGTAATATTATCAGTAGCAAGTCTATTTTGAATGAAGCCAGATTGGCTGTTATGGATAATAAAGGGCATAATGGGTTTCATTCTGTTGGCCAGAATTTTTGCAATAATCTTATAAAAGGTGTTGCAAAGGGAAATGGGTCTGAAATCTGAAATTTGGGAGGCATGAGGGGTTTTGGGAATAAGGACAATGGCAGTGGACTTAACAGATTTAGGGAGAGACCCAGTTTCAAAAAAGTTTTTAACAGCTTGGCAGACGTAGTACCCAGTGATGCCCCAGGAGGATTTGTAGAATTCAAAAGTGAAGCCATCGGGACCAGGAGTAGTAGCAGTAGAGCCCACAAAAATGATATTTTTAATTTCCTGATCAGTAACTTGAGAGGTGAGAAAAGAATGGTGCTCTTGGGAGATAACAGATCCTTTGGGAAAAGTGATTTCATCAATTAAAATTGGAGGACGAGCATTGAAAATAATTTTAAAATGAGTCACCGTAGCTTGGGCAATATCAGAGGGGGAGGAAAAAACCCCATTAGCAGTAGAGATAACTTTAATACGGTTAGAGTTGCCTCTAGCTTTAATTTTGGCATACAAAAAACCCAAATCGTCTTCCCCGTTAGCCAACCAATTGGCTTTTGCTCTTTGCACAATCCAGTTAGACCAAGCTTTCTGAAAAAAAACCCATAGAATAATTGATTTCAATTAGCGTGGCATTAAGTTCAGTGTTCAAAGGGTCTCTTAGAATAAGCTCCAGACACCTATTTTGATTATGCTCCAACAGCCTAGCCTTGTCCTGTAAGAAATTAGTAGAAAACCAATTCCTACTCTTCAATCCTTTTTTCAGAGAATTAAGCTTTAAATAGAGATTGGCAATAGGACTAGCACTAGAGTGTGTAGAGAAAGCAGAAATTACAGTATCCCAATACCCCTCCATATAAATCCAGTAATTTTTAAATAAAAATCTCCCAGCAGATTTGCCCAATATACTAGAGCAAAGGATTAGAGGCGAGTGGTCAGATGTCCCAGGGGGTTCCACTTTGTATAAAGAAGTTGGGAATTTCTCCAGCCAATTGTAGTTAACTAACATCCTATCCAACTTGATGTGAATAAGATCAACAGCACTTTGATTATACCAAGTTGAAATTCAACCCAGTGGAAGAGAGCTCATGTGAGATCTCGTTTCCTTACTGTTCCTCTCTGATTTGGATTTTCATCACAGGATCGTCCAGGACGATGTTGAGATCGTCCAGGCCGATCAGTGCATTGAAAACAGCTGATTTCTGGAGTGCTTTCTGGAGCGATTTCTGGATAGGATCGTCCGGGACGATATTGAGATCGTCCAGGCCGATCGGTACTGTTCAAAATATCGTCCTGAACATAGCCCTGGGAACGTTCCAGGACGATCAAAATTGGTCTGATCGTCCCGGGACAATATGTCGATCGGCCGGGCCGATCTGAGTTTTATAAAGCTGAAATCAGATATTTTGAGGAGAGAGAAAACCAAATTTATAAAATCAGATATTTTGAGGAGAGAGAAAGAGAAGGAAAAACTGGTTTTCGGAGACCGCGGAGCGCTTTTCGTCCGACGCCGCTGTTGGGAAAAGTGAAGATCTCGTGATAAGGACTCCGAATCCTATTTCTGTTTTCGAAGATATTGAGTTTTGACCGAGTTGTGCACTGTTTGGTGTTTTCGTAGTCGAACTTTTGACCTGATTTGATATTGACACAACTTTCACCGCACAACTTTTGGTATGTTATAGATATGATTATTGTACACGATTTGAGTATGTTCTACGAAGATTTTATTGGTCGGAATTGATTCTACGCGATTTTAATTGAATAGAAAAATATCAGGACGTGATTTGATTTGGATTCTATAGAATAATAGTCTTGTATTGATGTCGTGGATATTCTACTGTAATTTGGAGAAATTTGGAATTTGTGCCTTTTTGCATGATTTTTGTGTAAATTTGACAGACTGTCGTTACTCTGCCCGATTTTTTGTACGATTTCTAATTTTCCCGAAACTGATAGATTAAATTGATATGCATATGACTATTGATATGATTATTCTAGATTTCTTTATTATTGCTTATTGCATCGATTATTGCATTGATTGATTAATGATTCTGAAAGACAAGTGGAAACCTGTTTGAACGTTGGTTATAGAAACCAACGTATGGATATCTACAATAGCAATATGGATTTCTACAACATCACTATTGATAATAGCCAGTTTAACCTGGTTGATCTATGGATTTCTACAACCGCACTATTGATAATAGCCAGTTTAACCTGGTTGATCTATGGATTTCTACAACAGCACTATTGATAATAGCTAGTGTTTGTGCTTGTCGAGTAAGACCATTGTATGGATTTCCTGATATGCATCGATTTATTGATTTCTGATTGATTTATTGATATTGATGGATTTATTGAATTGATTTTATTATTGAACGGATTCATTGATTTCATTGATTGATCATTGAGCATTGATACTATTGATTATTAATTATTGACATTGATATGGATATGGACGGCATAGATTTATAGACTCATTGATACTATTGATTCAGCATTGATTTGACTTGCTACTGTAAATTTATCGTATTGCTTTTTCGATTGGATTTATCGTATTGCTTTTCCGATTGATGTTATCGACTTGATTGATTCATAGATACCGGCACCGATATTGATATGGATTATGCGTATTGATTCATAGAGATTGACACTGATATTGATATAGATTGTATTGATTGATAGATACCAACATCGACATTGATATGGATATGATATTGACATATGGATATTATTGATACGACAGATCCTAACATGCTATTGATATATTGATATATTGATTCGTTGTACCGATTATCGATTGATTGATTGAATGGATTGTTGACGTATGGATTTAATTTATCGTATAATAGATTTCCTTATAGAGCTGATTGTAATGATTTCAATTGACCTGATGATTTCATTGTATAGATTTGTTTTCAATTGCTAGGTTGATTTATATAGTTGATTCGATTGTTCGATGGATTTCCCTGCTGCGATAGATATGATTGACTGGAAAGTGCTCTATTGATTGAGATGATTTCCCTATTGTAGCATCGTACGTCGTCATTATTGAATCGTACTCGCTGTCGTAGTGTCATTGAATATTGTATATGGATATCGAGTAAACCGTCTTGAATAATTAGATTGACTGATTTGCAAGAGTACGTTCTGACACGAGTCCCTTATCGAATTAATTGATGCTATTGATTGCTATTAATTGACACAGACATTTGATTGATTAGACAGATGATATAGATTCAACTAATTGACTAGACGACATGATTGATTGAACTGATAATATTGACTGATAGACGCTACTACGATGATTGGATATTGACTAGAAGCACTTATGGATTTGATTGCTAAGGCGTATTGATTTATCGATGTTTTTATATTGATTATTGATTTCAGTACTGCTTTGACTATTGATTTGATTTCCGCTGTGCAGACTTGATTTTATTGACGATGGATTTCCGCATTGCATAGATTCATTGACCATTGATTGACTTGATTTTATTGACCTGCATATTGATAACATCGCCGTGCTTTGATTTCAGTTGTAGGCTTTGGTGACCTGCTGGGCTTTGTAAGCTCATTATATGTGGTTAAAATTTTCAGGTCCGAGCAAGGCAACTGGAATGGAGTTCGATCAGAATGTCAGACGAATCCTTTCACTATTGATATCTGGGGCATCACAGCTCAAATGTTCCAGAATCAGTTAACCAAGAGTTAAGTTCGTTCAGTTGGCTGTGATGAGGGATGGAGCCACCTTGCTTTTCTTTGGGATTTTTAAAACAATTTAGATCTCCCATGATGATCCATGGGCCGTTAATTCCCTCTGCAATCTGGGCCAGGTCTTTCCAATGAGATACCCTTTCTGCCAGAGAGTTGGCAGCATAAACCGCAGTTAACGCAAAGGAAGTAGTCATGGCGGTAGAAACAAAACCATGGATAATTTGATTAGAGGAGTGGGACATTTGAAAGTTGACAGCGTCAGGATTCCATTTCAACCAAATACGACCCGGATCCGAAACATCAAAATTATTGCAACTAGCTTCCTTAGAGAAAACCAAATGAGTATTACAGAACCAGTCATCAAGAATTTGGTGTTGATGGATTTTGGCTTCAAGGATGCAGAGAAGATCAAGACGATGAGAAGAGATCAATTTTTTACAAGCATTGACTTTTTCAGGACTATTGAATCCACAGACATTCCAACACCCAATAGCTGGAAGGTTCATTTGGACTTAGTAGTTTTTTGCGCTTTCTTAGCGCTTTTGGTCTTTACATTCTTGGCTTGTTGAGCTTTGCTAGTCAATTTAGTATCCGGGGGTTTATCAGATAGAGGAATTATATTGCTTGAAGACTGCACATAATCCTCAGTTGATTCCTCCAATTCATCCAAAAGTAGGGGGTCAAATTTATTTGGTGAGGTTGAAAGATTTCCATAGGGTTTAACCCAAGGCTTTGGCGTCGTCTTACGGTTGTTTTTTGGCGATGAAGGAATGAAAACAGATTCATCACCTTCCAATTCCCTAGTGTTAGTGGGGGAATGTTTTTCTTTGCAATGAGAGGGAGACGGATCTTCCACAACAGCAGATGAAGGAAGGTTTAGATTTGGTATAAAATCAGTTTGGGGAGGGGGGCATTTCGATTTATCTGCCTCAGAAACAGAGGAGGTAATAAGAGGAGTTTCAACCACATTTGGAAGAGGAGTGGGGGGGTGGGGGGTGGGGGGTGGGGGGATGGCAGTAGTTGGAGTTGGGAGGATGGCAGGAGAAGTGGAGGAAGGAAGAAGAGGCCTACCCCTGGGTCTGCTTTTGCTTCTAGCTCTAGTTTGATGGGTAATCAAAGCTTTCGGCTGAGGATTTTTGGGACATAAATTTGGCGGGTGAACCAGCGAACCGCAGCCAGTACACGGAGTTGGTTTCCAATCATAAATAATCTTTAGATTGACATCATCACCGTCAAGGGAAATAGGAATCTCTTCAGGAAAAGACGATTTGCTAGTCACCAAGACACGGACTCTAGCAAAAGTCAGTCGGGTTTTGCGGGCGGTTAAAGCGTCAACAACTAAAGGATGCCCAATGAAACTAGCTATTTTGGAAATACCTTGAGGATTCCAAAGAGCCAAAGGCAGGTCAATGATTTTTATCCAGATGGGTATTGAAGAAAACTCATCCCATTTTTGAATGAACTTAGGATTCCATTGTTGCAAGATAAAAGGCCTTCCAAAGAAAAACCAGGGTCCTCCAGACCAAGCAGCTTCATAATCTTCCAAAGCTGAGAACTTGAAGAGAAAAAAACCATCATTTAAAGAAAGTAAATCCACCTCACCTTTTGGATTCCAAGCTTTTTTAACAACATTCTGTAGACTTAAATACGTCGGCCTCGGACCGACAGAATAACCAACCAGCGACAAGCTCCATTATGGCGACCCAAGCTGAAGCTCACCAGCAGAAAAGGGGATTTTAGGGGAAGGGGGAACAAAAGAAAGAGAGAACTCACTAGCAACAGGATCTTTGTTTGTGAGGTTAGAGAGAAAGTTAAGACCGGGAGGCGCTGAAAAAACCTGCCCCCCAGCACCAGGATGTAACGCCCCGAGATCTAACTTGGAAAGAATGTCAATCAATTCGCAGCAATATACCAGAGTTATCTATAATCCTTCAGTAAGCAATCTATCAAACATCTATAAAATTTAAAACATCAATATTCAAGTCGATTCATATCTCAAAACGTCATGTACAATACTCAGGAACTACAATATCAATACAAGTAGAGAAATCTATCCTGTCATGAGTACAAAAGAATCATCTATCTATCAAAAGAACTAAAAACCTGCAGATCTGGATCAAATCCTATCTCCTGCTCCCGAGCCCTGACCTGAAAATATCAACCACATATAATGAGCTTTACAAAGCCCAGCAGGTCACCTAATACCTATAACTGAAATCAAAGCACGGCAATGCTATCAATATGCATGTCAATCTATTCAATCCATATCAGTCAATGGTCAATGAGTCTATGCAGCGGAAATTCATAGTCAATAAAACCAGTCAATGCAGCGGCAGGTAATTCGATAAATCAATTCAATCAATCAGTGTCCGTCAATCAAATCGATACGGTCAAATCAGTGCGATCTAATCAATGAAGTCAATTGAGAAAAGCGATACGAGACAAGGAATCTATAAAACAGTCAATACGGTGTAGAATAGCAGCAACAGTGAATCTATAAGTCTATAGGCAGCAATACAATCAATAATTCTATAAGTAGTAGTACGATGTCCATGCTATCAATGCAGTATCTATATCTATCAATGATCAGTAGTATCAATGTTCAGTAGTCAATCGATGAAATCAGTGAAATCGTACGATACAGTAAATCCGATCAAACTCAATAAAACAGAAGTCGATAAAGCAATAAATCCGTAAATCAATACAGTAAACATGCAATTCAATACTATATACTGAACAATGTATAATCAATGGTCATGTTGCTGTTGTAGAATTCATATTGCTGTTGTAGATATCAATACATTGGTTCTATGAAAAGAGTCGTCACTCTATTGCCCGTCGGCCTATGATCTCCTTATGACTCCCATCGTTATATCCATGATCCATGATCTATGATTTAAAGGAAAGCCCGTCGGCCCACCATCCTGTACAGGTATCATCTCCAACCAATGTTCAACCAGGTTATACGTGTTCCAGTATCAATAATCAATCAATAATCAATAGTAAAGTAATCATATCAGTAATCATATCTATATCGATGCAGTCTATCAGTTTCAGTCAAATCAGGAATCATACGAAAATCGGGCAGCGTAACAGTAGTCGGTCAAATTTACACAAAAATCCTGCAAAAAGACATAATTTCCAAATCTTTCCAAATTACAATAGAATATCTATAACATCAATACAAGACTATTATCCTAAAGAAACCAAATCAAATCAAGTCCCGATTATTTTCTATTCGATTAAAATCACGTAGAATCAATTCCGACCGGTAAAATCTTCGTAGAATACAGTCAAATCGTGTACAATAATCATATCTATAACATACTAGAAGTTGTGCGGTGAAAGTTGTGTCAAATCGAAATCATGTCGAAAAGTCGACTACGAAAACACAAAATAAATCCCAATTCGGTCAAAACACAACGTCTTTGAAAACAGAAACAGGGTTCGGAGTCCTTACCACGAGATCTACACTTTCTCCAACAGCAGCGTCGGACGAAAAGCGCTCCGCGGTCTCCGAAAACCAACTTTTCTCTTTTCTTCCTTTCTCTTTTTCTCTCTACAAAATATCTGATTTTTAATTTTGATTTTTCTCTCTCCTCGAAACGAGCTCATTTCCTTATATCATACTCAGATCGGCCTGGCCGATCGCCCTATCGTCCCGGGACGATCAGACCAATTTCTGATCGTCCTGGACCATTCCCAGGGCGATGATCAGGACGGTATTGTGAACAGTGCCGATCGTCCCGGACGATCTCAATATCGTCCTGGACGATCCTGTCCAGAAATAGCTCCAGAAATCAGCTGTTTTCCATGCACTGATCGGCCTGGACGATCCAAACTTCGTCCTGGCCGATTCTGGGAGGAAAATCCAAATCAGAGAGGAACAGTAAGGAAACGAGATATTACAATCTCCCCACCTTAGAAAAATATCGTCCCGACATTTCCCTACAGGTACGAAGCAGAAACAACGCAAAATAAATCGATCGAAAACCAAATCTAAATCAAAACTCGTCGAAAACCATACAGAACACACAATACAGTCATTCCAATGTCAATATGCAATGTTCATATGTCAATATCAATCGGTTAATCAAATCAATCTTACCAGTAGAATCTTCTGGTCGTTGCTGATCCTGGTGCTGTAAACTCTGTAGACTGTAAATGCGTGGCACCACTGGAGGTCGTGGCGCAACCGTCTCCCTCTGGTCTCTGACAGCTCTATCATCCATCCGGTTCCCTGATCTCTCACTGTAGGCCCTCGAGGCAACAGTCCTCTGTTGTCCTGTACCCGTACCAGAATCAGTCCTTCCGCCCTGTCTTTTCTGAGGACAATCTATCGCTCTGTGTCCTTGCTGTCCACAGTAAAAACACTGTCCCGTCAATAGGTAACACCAACCTGCATGTCGTTTACCACAGTGAGTACACTCGCCAGAACCACCAGGCGATACTATCGATGCAGATCGTGACGCAGATCCCGATGCAGATCCCTTTGAACCCTCATACCTGCTTCTCTTCTCTCTATCTCTGGAATCATCTCGTCGTACCTCATCTCTTCTCCTCCTGGTATCCTCGTACCTCGATACTGGTGTCGCCAGCTCAATCTCTATCAATCGGGCCCTCTCCACTAGCTCAGAAAACTCATGGATCCGGAAAGGTACTAGTGGTTGCCTCAGCTCTCTGTTCAATCCGTGCAGAAATCTATAACACTTGTCTTCGGCAGTAGGGATCAGATGAGCAGCGTACCTCGCAAGTGCAGTAAACTCGGCCTCGTACTGCATCACTGACTTGCGGCCTTGCTCCAATCACATGAAAGCTTCCTGCATCTGTCGCTGAGCTGACGGTGGTACAAACCACATCCTGAATACTGCAGTGAACTCATCCCAGGTGATCTCAGCATTGGTCTTCCCCTGAAACTTCTCTCTCTGCTGTCCAATCCACCATCTCTCTGCCTCACTCTCCAACATGAATACTGCCAATGGTACTTTTCTATTCCCCGGACAGTGCATGCTATCAAAAATCTTTTCCACCCTCATGATCCAATCCTCAGCAGCCTGTGGTCCTACAGCCCCTTTGAACAACGGAGGCTTCAGCTTGTGGAACATCTACAAGTGTCTATCAACTTCTTCCTCTTTGCTCCCACTCATCTTGCTCTGGGCATCCCCCATAACATGTGCAATCGCAGTAGCTAACTGCATCATACTCTCTGACGGTACTGGAGCTGCGCTGTGTTGCTCATTCGGTACACTAGATTCTGTTGGAGGATCCATATCTTTTCACCTGCACAATTCAGAACAATAATACACATATGCAATGATGTATGCCAATGAAGCTCTTAAAGCTACCCAATCTACCCAATCTCTCAATCCAATCCTACAACTCTGGTAACAATCCATTCTTCCAATAACACTGCTCTGATACCAACTTGTAACGCCCCGAGATCTAACTTGGAAAGAATGTCAATCAATTCGCAACAATATACCAGAGTTATCTATAATCCTTCAGTAAGCAATCTATCAAACATCTATAAAATTTAAAACATCAATATTCAAGTCGATTCATATCTCAAAACGTCATGTACAATACTCAGGAACTACAATATCAATACAAGTAGAGAAATCTATCATGTCCTGAGTACAAAAGAATCATCTATCTATCAAAAGAACTAAAAACCTGCAGATCTGGATCAAATCCTATCTCCTGCTCCCGAGCCCTGACCTGAAAATATCAACCACATATAATGAGCTTTACAAAGCCCAGCAGGTCACCTAATACCTATAACTGAAATCAAAGCACGGCAATGCTATCAATATGCATGTCAATCTATTCAATCCATATCAGTCAATGGTCAATGAGTCTATGCAGTGGAAATTCATAGTCAATAAAACCAGTCAATGCAGCGGCAGGTAATTCGATAAATCAATTCAATCAATCAGTGTCCGTCAATCAAATCGATACGGTCAAATCAGTGCGATCTAATCAATGAAGTCAATTGAGAAAAGCGATACGAGACAAGGAATCTATAAAACAGTCAATACGGTGTAGAATAGCAGCAACAGTGAATCTATAAGTCTATAGGCAGCAATACAATCAATAATTCTATAAGTAGTAGTACGATGTCCATGCTATCAATGCAGTATCTATATCTATCAATGATCAGTAGTATCAATGTTCAGTAGTCAATCGATGAAATCAGTGAAATCGTACGATACAGTAAATCCGATCAAACTCAATAAAACAGAAGTCGATAAAGCAATAAATCCGTAAATCAATACAGTAAACATGCAATTCAATACTATATACTGAACAATGTATAATCAATGGTCATGTTGCTGTTGTAGAATTCATATTGCTGTTGTAGATATCAATACATTGGTTCTATGAAAAGAGTCGTCACTCTATTGCCCGTCGGCCTATGATCTCCTTATGACTCCCATCGTTATATCCATGATCCATGATCTATGATTTAAAGGAAAGCCCGTCGGCCCACCATCCTGTACAGGTATCATCTCCAACCAATGTTCAACCAGGTTATACGTGTTCCAGTATCAATAATCAATCAATAATCAATAGTAAAGTAATCATATCAGTAATCATATCTATATCGATGCAGTCTATCAGTTTCAGTCAAATCAGGAATCATACGAAAATCGGGCAGCGTAACAGTAGTCGGTCAAATTTACACAAAAATCCTGCAAAAAGACATAATTTCCAAATCTTTCCAAATTACAATAGAATATCTATAACATCAATACAAGACTATTATCCTATAGAAACCAAATCAAATCAAGTCCCGATTATTTTCTATTCGATTAAAATCACGTAGAATCAATTCCGACTGGTAAAATCTTCGTAGAATACAGTCAAATCGTGTACAATAATCATATCTATAACATACTAGAAGTTGTGCGGTGAAAGTTGTGTCAAATCGAAATCATGACGAAAAGTCGACTACGAAAACACAAAACAAATCCCAATTCGGTCAAAACACAACATCTTTGAAAACAGAAACAGGGTTCGGAGTCCTTACCACGAGATCTACACTTTCTCCAACAGCAGCGTCGGACGAAAAGCGCTCCGCGGTCTCCGAAAACCAACTTTTCTCTTTTCTTCCTTTCTCTTTCTCTCTCTACAAAATATCTGATTTTTAATTTTGATTTTTCTCTTTCCTCGAAACGAGCTCATTTCCTTATATCATACTCAGATCGGCCTGGCCGATCGCCCTATCGTCCCGGGACGATCAGACCAATTTCTGATCGTCCTGGACCATTCCCAGGGCGATGATCAGGACGGTATTGTGAACAGTGCCGATCGTCCCGGACGATCTCAATATCGTCCTGGACGATCCTGTCCAGAAATAGCTCCAGAAATCAGCTGTTTTCCATGCACTGATCGGCCTGGACGATCCAAACTTCGTCCTGGCCGATTCTGGGAGGAAAATCCAAATCAGAGAGGAACAGTAAGGAAACGAGATATTACACAGGAAGTGGGGGGAAGTTTGTGGAGTAGGAAGCCGAAGCCATGCAAAGTGGGGTGGGGAAGGAGAGACCCTCCCCAGCGAGCGGCGCAGAAGGTGCGGGAAGAGGCGCCAAAGAAAACCCTAGGCCCTCCCCCAGCGAGCGGCGCAGAAGGTAAGTCTTTCTGAGTAGATCCTTTTTTCAATAAAATAAAACTCAGTCTTTATATGATCATTTAACCACGCATTCACACTCTCACAATTGTCATTCCTATTCTCATTCTTTTCTCTATTTGTAGTTGAAAAAACCTCTCCTCTCTCGACCCTCTTCGCCTTTTTCTCCCATAGCCACCATCAAAGAAGGTCTTCAGCTTTCATTCTTCTTTGACTGAAGATCGCAACAATGAAATTCCTCCTTCATAAGTCTCATTATTATTTTTTGTCTCATTTATTTTCTATTCCTTACTTCAATGAAATGCAATATATGTTTATCTGCTTAAAATATGTGATTATGAGGAGATCTGATGTGTAGTGGAATTTTCTTTTTGCTACTAAATGCATAGGGAGTCATAAGGGCTTGAATATTTGAATATCTAATACGTGTTAAGCATTGAGAGTTAAAAGAGCTTATTTTCTAATATGCTAATACATAGAGTCATTAGGGTCTGTTTCTGATGAGAGATATAAGGGTCTTAGAGAAATATGTTATTTTCTATCTTGATATATATAATATTTTTTTATTTACTTTCCCAGCATTATTATTTAAAATTTTGGTAACTACAAGCATTTTTCAATTATATATAATAAATAATTATTAACTATTTTTAACTTTAGTTTAATGCTTAATAAATGAATCATTTAAAATTTAGATTGATAGGTGTAACCTGCCGAGCTCTGTTGGCTCACGCCTATTGTGCATTTTTT
This sequence comes from Dendrobium huoshanense, assembly GCA_016618105.1. Taxonomy (NCBI): domain Eukaryota; kingdom Viridiplantae; phylum Streptophyta; class Magnoliopsida; order Asparagales; family Orchidaceae; genus Dendrobium; species Dendrobium huoshanense. The sequence goes on from CM028344.1 coordinate 38,436,608, forward strand.
TTAAGGTCAGGGAAAGAAAAAAAGAGCTTGTTGAATAGCTGAATCTTCAGGATCTAATATGTCTGAGTCTATATAGTATTTTTCTAGATTTTAAATTTTTATAGTCATGGTTGGTTGCTTAATTGTTTTGTTCCAGTCTATAGTCATGTACTATAATATAAATATTATATGTACATTTTGATGATGAATTAAAAGAAATAAAATTTGTGGATGAATTTATTTTCTATTTACTACAACTTAATTAGAAACTTTATTGTATGTTTGAAATTTTAAATAGAAGAAAATCTAAATGACCTTTTAAAACTTGATCTTGGGCTAGACCTGTCACCATCATGGTATGACATGTCCATTTGTGGGTCATATCGACTTGAGTTGTAAGAGAGAGAGAGAGAGAGAGAGAGAGAGAGAGAGAGAGAGAGAGAGAGAGAGAGAGAGAGAGAGAGAGAGAGAGAGAGAGAGAGAGAGAGAGAGATAATCATAAATAAACTCTATTCAGGCCCCTTGTATGTTAGAGTCCTTGTCATTTGATTCAAATCAAGTTCATTGTAATTTGTTTGAGTTGCATACTGTTCATTTTCAAGTTTTCTGCATTTATTCAAGTCAAGTTCTCATTTCAATTAAATTCCAATTTTAATTAGTCACTTGAGTTCTAAAGCATATCCCATGTAATCAATTTTGCAAGTTCAACCAATTACTTATATATTTTTAGTTCAGATTTTCGCAACCTCTCGATGTTTCCCCCGTTTAGGGGAAAAACTAAAAGGCAATCTTCCCCTCCACGCTACATAGCCCTTCAGGTAGAAGTTAGGTGACACCGTGGCGGCATTTTCTTCAATCCCCGCGATGCTACATAAGCGCTTAAGGGTCTTTGGCACCTATTAAAAAGAGCACAGTTATTTTCTCATATATGGGTACTTAGCTTTCGTCCCTCTCGCACTACATGAGTACTCCAGGGATTACCCACCAAGTCGCACCTGTTTCCCTTCCCCCTGTGCTACATGAGCACGTAGGGAGGTTTGTCGGCTCGTCACAAGCCTCGAGAGTGAACTTTTTAAGTTAGAATTTTATGTATCGCAAGTGGACCACCAAAAGAGTTAACATGCATATTGAGGCAAGGGAAACACTTATATATTGACAACCAATTCCAATCAAGAGCAATTAATTATAATTAATTAATAACTAATTATGATAATCATAAATAATTATTATCAAGATTAAAAGAAATTAAATATAATTAATAAAAATTAATCATAATTAGTAATTATTTATAATTAATTAATAATTAAGTATGAATAATCATAAGTAATTATTAATTAAGATTACACTTAATTAAAATTAATCAAAATTGGTAATTAATTATAATTATTTATAATAAATTATGAATAATCATAAATAATTATTAATTAAAATTAAAAGTAATTAAACATAATTAATTAAAATTAATCATAATTATTAATTAATCATAATTATTTATAATTAATAATAATTGACTATGAATAATTAAAAATAATTAATTAAGCTTAATCATAATTATTAATTTATTATAATTATTTGTAATTAATACCACTTAATTACAAATAATCATAGTTAATCAAACCTGATTAATTATGATTAATAAAAGATTAGAGCAAGATTTATGCAGGATTAGGGAATGTTTAATCTCACAGAGAGTTAAAGCCTCATTTTTCCTCATTTGATCATGAACTTCTGCTGGACAACAAGGTTTAGGCAGGATTTGGGTAGGATTTATGCTAAATCTCATTAAAAGCATATTAAATCCTCTGTTTCCCTCCTTCGGTCACCGCAGATTTACAGGATTTGGCCGAAGAAGCTCGCGAAAGGTAGAAAGTTACCTTCACAATGTGCAGGCTCCCGTGTTGCTTACAATCACAATGTTGTAACTTCCATTCCGACAAGGAAGGGAACGCGTCGACGGGGCGGAACCGAATAGCAAAGAAGGAGCCGAAGTCGACCGGCAACGGAGGATGCGAGGAAGGACATCGGAGTTGAAGATCTTCGGTCGTTGGTTGACGTCGGTTGCGGGAGGAAGAAGCTTGCTGAGGCGTTGGAGTCATGAGGTTTCGGAAGGCTACAGGTGGGGAATTTTTATTGCCTCAGGTTACCTGACGTAGAGATACATCAGGTAGCCTATAATATATCGCCACGTGCTCTTATTCTTTACCGCGCGGCCCGACAGCCCAACCCGGAACGAATCCGGGATTACTATGTTCGCATATTGCTCGGTATTTGCTCGGTATTGCTAGGTACTACTCGTTATTTGCTCGGTATTGCTCGGTATTTGCTCGGTAATGCTCGGTATTTGCTCGATATTTGCTCGGTAATGCTCGGTATTTGCCGGCATGGAGAAGGTTATCTCCACAGCGAGCGGGATCCCGTTTTTGCCTCCGATCAAACTTCGTAGCTTCTGATCCGGTGGAAAAAGAAAGTCGTCGATGGAGAAAAGTCGAACGGCCACGAGTGGAGCCGAAGAAGGACGCGAAATGGAGAAGGTTATCTCCACGGCGAGCGGGATCCCGTTTTTTGCCTCCGATCAAACTTCGTAGCTTCCGATGGAGAAAAGTCGAACGGCCACGAGTGGAGCCGAAGAAGGACGCCAAATGGAGAAGGTTATCTCCACAGCGAGCGGGATCCCGTTTTTGCCTCCGATCAAACTTCGTAGCTTCTGATCCGGTGGAAAGGGAAAGTCGTCGATGGAGAAAAGTCGAACGGCCACGAGTGGAGCCGAAGAAGGACGCGAAATGGAGAAGGTTATCTCCACAGCGAGCGGGATCCCATTTTTGCTTCCGATCTCGAGCAAATACCGAGCAAATACCGAGCAATACCGAGCAAGTACCGAGCAAATATACCGAGCAAATATACCGAGCAATACCGAGCAAATACCGAGTAGTACCCAGCAATACCGAGCAAATACCGCGTATATTCGTTTCGGGTTGGGTCGTCGGGCCGCACGGTAAAGAATAAGAGCACGTGGCGATATATTATAGGCTACCTGATGTATCTCTAGGTCAGGTAACCTGACGCAATAAAAAGGTTTTGATTCGTGGGTCGCGAGAGCTGCGAGAAGAGAGAAGTGATAGTTCCGCGGCTTGAGGATTTGGAAGTAGGGCTGTAAATTCTTGTTGACGGGTCGTGTTCGGGTCAGACCCGAATTTGATCCGACTATATCTGACCCAGCCCGGACACGATCTGAATCAAGTTTCTGGTCAATTCTCCGAACCGAACCCGACCCGGATTGGGTTCAGGTTAACATGATCAGACACGGAAATCTTAAATGCATGAAAATTTTAATTTGCCAATAAATAAATTATATTGAATGAATAAAAGCAACACAATAGTGAAAAGTTACTTTAAAATTTTAATTTGGCAATTTACATTGATTACAAATTACAAACTACAAACTAAATAATTAACAAACAAACTCAAACTACATTTCTTAGTTCTTATACTGGGTGGGTACACGCCAACACTTCATCTTGATTCTTGAACTCTTGAAGAATGAAGATATCATAACTTGTTTTCAACTTGAATTAACAGCAAAATAAAAATGGCTAAACAATAAACACTTAAAGCTAAAAAGAATTAAACAAATAGAAATGATAAAATTATGAATAATGAGATTGCATAATTGTATAACTAGAAAACTTAATTTGAATAGCTCATGTAAACACTCCAAGTCTCCAACACATTTAGCTACTATTTAGTCGCAAACATATTTGATTTTTCTAACTAATATCATCCAAGGCGGCAATTTGCATTAAACTTAATGAATTAATATAGTATCAATGAATTAATAAAGTATATGCTCTTGAATTTAGGCGTTTAGCTAACGCAAATGCCACTTGGTTGCAATAGTATTAACCAACACACGATGACTATCACTTTCTGTTTAAAAGGTTTTTCATCATTGTTTGAGCTTTCATAGTTATACCCTTTAGCCTTCACCTTAACTCATCAAAAAGATTAGTTCATTAAGCATCATCAGATTATAACCAGCCAGCATCCTCATGCTAGAGAAATAGAGAATCAGAATTCAAAAAACACAACAGCAACAACAATAGGGTAAGTGGGTAAAAAATAGTGAAGCTTCTCACACAATGCAATACCATCATGTGGTGGTAGCATAAAACCAAAATTGATTTTTTTTTTTTTTTTTTGCAACAACCAGTTGTTATAAATAAAATGTGTAGTCAAGCAAATGAACCCATCAGTATTAATTGATATCCATAAGTCAGCAGTCAATGAAACTTTACTGCTACATTTTAGAATCTCCTTTTGAATAAGGCATTTCTCTTTAGTAAACATCTTTTTGCAATCACTTCTAACAGTGCTTCTAGATACTATTTGCAGATCACAACAGAGATAATGCAACAATGAATGAAGACCAGGCCATTCAACACATTGAAAAGGAAGATCATGCATGATTATGCATGCAGTGAATAACTCACGAAACTATTGAATGTCAAACGTAGATTCAGTTATAGAGATAGTCGAAGTAGCATTTGATAGTAGAATAAGGTTCCCAATGTCTCAAGTGTCTCCTTTTTTACAATTTTGTATATGACGTCTTAAATTGCTAGTGTAATACTTGTTATCACATTGATATAGTGCTCCATATTTTCTACATTTACATCTCTACTTACCATCACTAGGAAGGGATAACATCTCATAATAACCTCAAATCGTTGAACACATTCTTCATCTTTTCTTAGTGGAAGATGGTTCATCTCCATCATTTTCATTAATATTACACAAATCATCATCATCATTTTCAATGTCAACTGAAATAGAAGCATTTCCTATTTGCACATTCTCAATGAATGTATTACTTTCTACCACTGTGTTAGAATCATCCATCTATTCAACAACGACATTATATAAAAAACTATTCAATCACAAAGAAACAAACTAATACATGGCTGGCTCCACCCTCCAACAACAATAATACATAAAAAAACTATGACAATAACAACATTATTACATTAAATAGTATTTAAATGGTTAAGCTAAAAGTCCATGGCTATAGCCTACAGGTGACTCCACAGGACCACAGTGGCGCAACACATGGCTACAAATGACTCCACAGTCCACAAGAAACAACTTAAAGTCTTAAACATAGCTAAAAGCCTAAAATCAATTACATAACAGTGGCGAACGGACGACGAACATGAACATGGTGACAAAGGGTCCGGACTCTGCACCAAATAATTTGCCCCCTCTCCCACTCTCTATACTGGAAACAAGGTTTCTGCCACGAGATAGGATTTCCCCACATCCAAATCCATGCCTCAGCCGTAGAAATCAGCAGGAAAACGAGGGAAAAGACCTATACCAACTGGTCTTTGAATTTAAGCCATTAGATCTACTTTCATGATTTGGGGAAATGATTAAAGGAGAATATTTAATGCTTATCATGATAATGTATATTTTTATGATTCATATAGTTCTATTCTTGCTTGTATTTATAATTGATTATATTAAATTGCGTTTAATTACTCAGATTTGCACTCATGCCTTCAATAAGCATTTTTTTATTATAAACAAGGGAAATTAACTTAATTCATAAAAGTATTTATCATATATACTCATATTAGAAATTTCATGTCCCAATAAAAAACATATGATTAATTACACAAATCAGAGAACCAAATCATAAATTAGATGACTAATCCAACCATTCACTTCAAAGAAGTTCATTAAGTAAAATTACTCTTATAATTTAAGTATAAAATTGTGAAGATGTAAAAAGATTAAGACAATTGATTTCAAATTTTACGAAAATAAGTCATAGTTCAAAGGGACTCTAAAGAGCAGCAAATGATGCAATTTTAACTGAAATGTGTAAGAAAGTATATCGAAGAGAACTGAAATGTATCATAGAAGAACAATATACTCCAACATTGTAACAAGAGTTATCATATATATATAGGAAAAGAAATATTCATACTCTAGCTAAATGCTCAACTTAATAATAAATGGGTCTGAATGATTGCACAAGTACTTCTCTTTATCTCTCTATTTTATTATTGTTTTTTTGTTTTTTTTAATTTTAATCATGCTTTATAATTTTTTTTTCCATAATAATTTTTAAATATAATAAAAATGAGATAAATAAAGAATCGAAAGATAGCAAAAGGCTAGGCTTTTATTTTATCTACTAGAGATTTAGCATCAAGTAGCTTTTATGAACCAAAGCTATTGGTGCTCATTCTTCTCCAAAATTAGGCCCAACAAAATATCTTCTCTCTCTAACTTCTCCAAATACGACAACTCTATTTTTTAATGTTGTCCTTGGCCTGAATTACTTATTGAAAGCTTCCATCTCAACCTACCATTTCAGTAGCTTCAATCCCTTCTTCATCAAAGATAAAGATCCATTCAACTCAATTATTTTCATGGTATATCAACAATCATAAGTTATCACCACCATTTAGAGGTGTCAATTTTTGACAGGACCCAAAAGCCGACACGAACCCGACCCATAAAAATCCTGGTTAGGGTCAACCCGGACCCGAAACTGGTCGGGTTCAGGTTCAGCAAATCAACCCGTTTTTAAAATCGGGTCGAGTTCGGGTTGACCTAGCAACCCGAAATTGACACGAAAAACTCATATTTGACCCGAAAACTCGAGATTTTGGGTCAATCCCGTGTCATTAGTGTCGGGTCGGGTTTGGGTCGGAAAACCTGACCCGTTTTTAAAAACGGGTTGGGTTCGGGTTGACCCGAATATTGCCGGGTCAGTTTCTTGTTCGACCTGAACCCGACCCGTTGACCCAAATTGACATCCTTGCCACCATTGATACCTTTAATGATAGAACAATTGAACAATAAGCTCCTTGATATTTTATTTCAAGAGTCATAAGTTATTAGGTAGTTGTTCAATGAAGGGCTAGCCTTTGAGCCCTTTCCATATTAGCTTGCGATGCCAAGGTGGAGCCTTCTCCACCGCCATTACCATACTCAAAGTTTTCAATCATAGATCCTCTTTTAAGTTGGGTGGCTCAAATATCTTTATTGGTGAGCTTTTTTAAATGTCATTTCTATTTCTTTGTAAAGAAGTCTAATTTTTAATTTTTTTTAATAAATTATAACAGAATTTAACTATTTTAAAAAGAATTCAAGTAATGAAATTGCCAATTGAGATAATATTGAACCAATATATACCAAATATGCTTTAACTGAACCCAATCTACACAACAGTGACATAGAGACAAATTGGGTTGATTAATGTCAAACAAATAAAGATTGTAGTAGCTCCTTTGACAAACTATTAAAAAAAAGAGTATTGTTCTTATTAGTCTCAGTATTGTGGAAATTGGGTTCATTTCAAACAAATATTATATATAATATTTCACCATCTTCTTCATTGATTTTTTAATTACCATGCATAATTCATATTAAAATTACTAAACTAAGTTATAATCTATTGAAAGCTTTTGAAATTGGAGTCATTTACTAATAAATAGAGAGGGAACTTAAAAAGCTCACAAATAAAGATATATGTGCCACCCAGCCTACAGAGAGGATCCATGACTTAGCACTTGGAGTTTGGTGGTGGATTCGATGCAGATTACTCCATCATAACAACACAACTTATCATTAAGGGCTGCAAAAATAAACCTTTATTTAATAACTTCACTGCTCCTTGTGACTCATGAAATAGAACATCAAAGAGCACATTATTCGCTTGACCCATCACTAAAGGCACCATTAATGGTGGTAGCTTTTAATTGTCGAAACATTCGGGAAACAATTAAGTTCAAATGGCCTATATCTTAACTAAAAAAGTAGGTGATTGAAGCTACTGAGGCGGTGGGCTAAGATCGACATTTCTGAATAAGTAATTCAAGCGAATAATAGCAGCATTGTGAAATAAAATGATCATAGTTAGAGAACAATGAGAGAGAATATTTCATTGTTCAATTTTGTTATATAGAAGCATGAGCATCTCATGCCTTTGGTTTATAAAAGTTACTTTGTGATTGATCTCTAACAGGCATAATGAGAGTCTTTTCCTTTATCATCATTTGATCAGTATGGCCTAGTAGCTATTTATCTCATCATTTGTTCTTCCCAGCAACAAACATAGCAACAATAGTAAAATATAATTAAAAATAAGAAAGAAAGGAAAAGAGTGAAATAGTGAGAGATAAAGAGAAGCAACTGGGCAGCCATACGAGCCCATTTGTTAACAAGCTGGACATGAAGTTGAAGTATGAAGGTTTCTTCTTCCTAGAAAAATATCCATTTTTGAGATTGGGAGAGAGATGACTAACCCACGAGAGCCAGCAACTTACCAAAGCAATGAAATCCAATGTTCGTCTAAATAGCATACTATTTCTCTTTATTGAGCATTCTTACATACTCTATTAGAATTGCATATTTTGTTGCACTCCAGGGTGCCTTAACATTGGCTAATCTTCATAAGATTTGAAATTAATTATCCTGATATCCGAATTCCTTCATGATTTTATGCTCAATTTATAAAAGCAACTTTATTTCATAAACTTCTTTAAATGTGGAGGTCGAATTAAACATCTCTTCATGATATGGTTTTAGATTGATGGAATTAATCAAATAACTTCTTTTTTATTGAGCCAATATCATGAACACTGGCTAGATTACACATAATCTAGAATGAAAGGAAAAATAACTTTGTATGAATTATAAAAAATTATTATTATCATAAAAAGAATTACAAATCAAGTTAATTATTTACACGTGCATATTTAAGAACAAGCATAATTCAATTGTATATTAACATTAGTTCTAGGCACATTATTTTCCTTTATTAATCATAAAGGATGATCACCCATAACTTATTGACCAAACTATTGACTATCTATATCAATACATAAATATGGTATTAGTACGTGTTACTGTCATTGGCTTGTTCTGCAAATTAGTAGAATAATTTACGACATTCCTTTTCTCACTAATTTGAACAAATATGTTGACTTGTTAACATTTGCTAACCTATCAATGCTAATATGATATTCTATATATATAACAAATTATCATCATGTAATCTTTTTTTTTATTATTTGGATCATAAATATTGCAATCTTTGATGACATCACATAAAGTATAATCATATCTCATAATATACAAAACAACACGTTCATTTAATAACATGAAATTCATTTATTTATTAGAAGTCATAAGTCACATAAGAGGAGAGATGGATGTGTTTTTCTTTACATATCACATCAATAAGAATATATATATATATATATAAGGAAATACCTATTCCTTATAATAAAACAAAGGGTGCCAACCCAAATCAAATGAATATATTTGTGGGCTCCAAAAATTTGAGCCCTAGCATCACCTGCTTTTGGGAGAGTTTAAACAAATTAGGTTTTAGGGTAAATTTTCAGAAGGCAGATTGGGTTTGAAAGAATACACTATCCAGAGATTTTGCCCTCATTTTGCAAGTGCTTTATGATCTGAGTTCTAGTTTCTTATAGGCGCAAGCCCCTATAGTTAATTACCCCTCTCCATAATAAGAGACAACTTTCGATTAAGTCTAGTCGTCCAACATATACATAGAGATATGTGTTATCTTGTGTATAATAGCAGCATGAGTTTAGTATTTGAATAATATTTAAAATTAGAAATTTCACCACCTCATACTTAAAGCAGATGGTAGCGGAATGATGATGAGCTTGATCAAGATCCCTGCTTTCATTGTCTTAGGCAATCTTTGGTCTACTTAGCTAGAGGAGGTAGTCGACACAACCTGACAGAATGATCATTGTCGGCAGTCATGGGTTGCGTCATCCAAGGATATCTTGTAGACCTAGGGTGAATATTTGTCAAACGAGACAATTTTGAATCCACATTAGCTAACAAAGGGCTTTATGTCTTATCGATTATATCCTATTGATTTGTATCTCAAGGATTTGAAGCCATTTGAGAACATGCGGACTATGATCGTAACCATTATACAATATAGTCGTTGGACCAAGCCAATAGGTCAGAGGGTCGCAGTCATAATCGTTAACCCCGCGGAGCCATCTAGCCAAGTTATGAATTCTTTACCGAGCCGTCCGGCCAAATAGCCGATCAGAGGACCAATGTCAAGTTATTACTGGTAGGAGACGAATTGAGAATGAATCCTAGTGATTTTCGTGACTAGACATTAGTTAACCCCCCTCCCCTTCAATTGAGGTCTACGTTCAATGCGGTCATCATCAGGGTATTTATGGAGACTTTTATTTGGTTGAACCTTGTCGACTCTATTAGTTGTCGACAAAGGATCGAGTTCGTTTTGAGCTTCAAGCCTTTATTTATGATTTTTTCTTGTTATAAGCCTTGAAGGCCTAATATGAACCTATAAAATAAATCTCTTGATGGACATTGCAATCATACATTTATTTGATGGTTCGAGTCGTGTCGACTCCTATCCACTAGCGTAGAAGGATAATCCTTAAATGTTACATCATAATATGCTCGCAGGAGCCCATGCATGTATATATTATTACATGTGTACTTTTATATTTATATGTGTATATGTTGAAGTGCATGTGTGGGGACCTTTTTAAAATATTTAGCACTGATCAACTGTACGAGTGATCAGTATTTAAGTGTTTAAGTGTGCACAACACTCTATGTAGAAGCCCGTAAACGTCTTGTCTGTTTGTATGAATGTTACATATCTGATGGAATAGCATAGCAACTTGTGGACACCTTCTATCCACTTATACGAATGTTGTGGATCTGGTGGGGTGACGTCGTAGTGCGCTAGGTCTCGTTTAGGGATTGATAAATACCTTTAGCCTGCTTATACAAATGTTGTGACATGGCATTATGTTTCAGTGGAATTTATAAATGCTTTTTGTTCACTTGCATACATATTACAGAGGCGATGACATGGCGCTACGTCATGAGTTGTTGTTGCTTCATGCATATAGGCTTTTGTTGAGAAATGCACAGGACTTCACTTAAGAATTTGCAAATGTCTTTTATTCGTTTGTATGCATGTTGCGAATCTGATGGAATAACATTACATTATGGTTATTTGCACGTTGCTTTATACATGTAGATTTTCGTGGGCTACTTATTGCTTTCTACAGTATATGGTCATGCACTAACGAAACTCATGCTATTATTCGTAGACACTTGCATGTGCTACAATTCTTTCGTATTTTCTTATAGATAACTTGTTGTATGTGTAACATATCTTCTGCAATAGCTCGTAGGCACTTGCATTTGTTGTAACCCATCTACATTTACTATTATCTTTATCCCTTGCTTGCAAATGACACGTCGCATATTCACATTCACAAAGGATCCCTATCCTTGCAACATATCCTTCGTCATTACTTCCATGCAAAATCAATATGCTCATTCATAGTGTTGAAGTTGATTGCTGGCTGACCTAGCTACATTCATTGTATGTATCTTCATGTGTGTTAATTAACAAATGAGCACTTTCATTGTACATCGATGATTGTGATAGGAAATACTTGAGTTCTCAAGTATTTCTAATCCAAACCAGTAAATATGCAGCAGCCACTGCTGTCCACAGCAGTTAACAGCAGGAATTCGATGGAAACACAGCAGGAAAAAGGGAAAAACAGGAGAAAAACACAAGATATTACTTGTATTTCAGTAGAAATCAAAGAAAGCAACAAAGATACAATATGTTCTTCAATCCGAGAGGAAGAACAACTCTCCACGATCTCCGGCAAAGCCAAGAGCCCAAAGCAAACCCTAGATCTCAAAGAGAAAACTCAAATTCAAGATAAGATTCAAATTCCCCCCCAAACTCCTAATTATACAAAATTAATCATAAAGGACAATAATAAACTTCCTAAAACAGCCTTCTCATTCAAAATTTCCCTCCTAATCTCCCCCCCAAGTTGCCTACGTGGACCTCACGTTTTCCGCCCCATCTGTTTTCTCCGCCTGGAGTAACAGTGGACCGGTCCAGCCGGCCCCTCCTAGGCCGGCGTAACAGATTGTTAATTGCAAGCGGATTAATGAGTTTGTTAGCAACCCACTTGACATTAACTATAAGCTAATTGGCACTAGCTGCGAGCAAGACACATCTCCTACAATTTCTTAAAACATGTCCCAATGGTTTATTACCCTCCTCTTTGTATGTCGACCATCATTACCTATGGGCAATTAATGCATTTATTTTGTGAGATGGTTGACATTGAGCGTAAGGTGTTATCATGTTCATCACATGTACTTCATGTTCATTGTATATTACGTCGTATGTGTTTACAGGGAACCTTGTTATTTGCAAGTTAATTATACATATTAAGAGCCAGTGTTCATGCTTATAAGCAAGCAAACTTGTTAGCAACAAGTCTCCGACAGAAATGGCCGTTGGAAAATGGAGTTTTTCCTGTAGTGAGTAAATGATCTTGAATGCATAGCATGACCTTGATCACGCACTATGATCTTTGCACAACACAATATTGATCACATGGCATGATCCATCTAGCATGATCTAGATTGGAGACTAACCATTAGAAAGACCTTTGAGTGGGCCACCATAAGTTATTAGTTCTAGTTATGAGGATGGTTGATGTAAAGAAAAAGCTAACTATAATCTTCACTTATAATGATGAGGCTAAGGATTTGATAGCTAAAAACTTAGGAGAAGCGTAGTTCATTTAAAAGGAAATTTGAAAAATCATTAATGAGAAGTGTGAGCTTCAACTTTATTGTCATTTTCAAGCTATTGAGCGTTATCTTAGTCCTCAATTTTAATATGCTAAGAATAAGTCGACCAATCCTAATATCAAATTAGGATTATATCATTGCATGAATATGTTAGTCGCTGATTCAATTGAGATAGAAAACTTCCCCTAGTAAATTTTTTAAATTTATTAATTCAAATGAGGAATGACCCAAAATTCTAATTACACTATTCTTTTGAATTTAGTTGAATCTAATTTGTTGATGGCACTCCAATGATAAAATGATTTAATAATGAGCCTTACATGTTTGTAATCTAAATGTGAGTGAAACTGAAGTATATATAATCAAATTCTTATGAAAAAAAGAAATCATCTAAATACTTGAAGGACGAACTTATCCATATATATCATATATAACAAGATATTGAAGAATAGAAATTTGGAAAAAAAAAAAAAAAAACTCTAAATGATAACCAGAATTCCTTTGTCAACACGTGCAATCAGACGATGAATAATATGGATTATGATAATGACATCACACCATCTGATTTGTAAAAGAACATCTATATGTTAATTTATTTGATGGGATACAAACAAGACAAATAAGTCAAACACAAGCCAACAAGAAATAAAAAAGACTACTCAATATATGTAAAAATTTAGATATTTGAAGCTATTTAAAATTTTAAATAATATTCTTAATTTCTTCTTATTATTATTGATTAGAGAAAAGGAGAATGACTAAGACCAAAGAAGATGATAAAGATTGGGAGAATGTCAACACAACTAAAGATTAGGTAAAAGATAAAGCTTTTCATTATGATCGATGATGACTCTACTAAAGACCTCTTGAGTGATGAGTGTTGAGGGCTTCTAATTAGTTACTTGTTGTATTTTTTGGTGGATGTTGGATGGTAAGGGTGGGAGAGATAAACTTTATGATTGTGAGGCCTACGCCTCAAAATTTCTTGCCTCGAACGAAAAATATCTCTTTGCCTGATTGTGCAATTTTAAATCTTTATTTAGATTGCCTTTTTAAAAATATTTAATTTATAGAAGAATAAAATTTATCATTATATGAATTAGTTTATATGGATTTCATGGTTACTAGTAAAAATTTACATGCCTTAAGATCATATGATAAATATTTTATTTAAATATATTAAATTTAAATATTATATTATATAATGCCTTTAAGAATAACTACACTTATAAATGGCTTAACATAAAGTGATATTTGTACCATTTAAAAAATAAAAAAGATAAGGTCATAAAAATAAAGTACTTATTTGATATTTATTCAATAACACAAAATATTTTTTGGCAGCTTAGCACTAAGAGTAATAATTAAATTAATTAGAGCGAATAAATTAATTACATATACAAAATTTGAGTTTATAAGATATTTATTCAATGAAAATATGAATAATTTACCACTTAAAAGTAATCATAATAGTTGAAACTTTAGGAGAAAAATTAATTACACTGAGAAACAATTGATTTTATTAGACATTTATTTAATGAAAATGATGAATCGATTGAGCAGCCTAATATTAATGGAAACAAAAGGGAACAAATAAAAGAATTAATTTTATTTAGTTTTTATTGAGCATAAGAATTATAAATAAAAAATTAGTTTATTTTGAGTGCTTTTAATGTAGCAACCTCACAGCAAGCTTATATATAATTTATTGAACTAATCCAAAAATACTAAACAACTTATTTTAATAATATTTCAAATGAATAGTCTATTTTCAAATTTCATTCTAAATTTTACTATTCTACATAATTAAATTAATTTTTGAGTACTCATGGTTTAGTAACTATTGGGTGTTCTATTTTATTTCACCAAACACAAAAAAAAAAATTGTATAAGCTTTGTAACACAAGAGAAAATATAACAACAACAAGCCTTTATTACATTATGTGGGATCAGCTACATGAATCTTTTTTCTTCATTGTGGCATATTAAGAATCAAATTCTCATCTATTTAATAAAGAAATGTCATTTCTAATATTTTCTAACCAGGTTGTTTTAGGTCTACCTCTACCTTTATTAACACAAGAGAATATATATATATATATATATATATATATATATATAATATATATATATATATTATATATATATATATATATATATATATATATATATATATATATATATAAAGAGAAAGAGAGAGAGAGAGATTCAAAGTTTGACATTTTTTTTTTTTTGCTTTATTAGCTTAAAATTCCAAATATAATTTCTAACAATAATATAAATTAAATAAGGTTAAACATTTTAAATAGTGCTATATGCATTTAAATACTTTCATAATAATGTATCAAAGAATTTATGATTGTAATATGACTTATGATAGAAATGTCATATTGTTATTTAATTGCATGCATATTGTAAAATAAATTATAAGTTTTTTGAAATATATATATATATATATATATATATATAGAGAGAGAGAGAGAGAGAGAGAGAGAGAGAGAGAGAGAGAGTTTCGTAGAAGTTTATTTAGCATTGATTTGAAGGCTTAATACATAAACTAAAAGGCTAGTTTATTTATCATATAATAGTGATTTTGTAGTTGGTTTAAACATTTAAATTGTAATATACCTAATTTTTCTATTCCTAATAAAATGTGAACAAATTTGTATCTGTCATATCCATTTCTTATCGCATCTTTCGGAGCATTTTGAGTTGAAATTAGTCAGACTTTATTTCAAATGAATTCAAAATTCGGCCAAACTTTGAATGCCGAGAACAACACAGTAGTTTTGCATATGGAGTGTCGAAATCTTACCGGAAAATCCATCTTATAATCAGTGCATTGGTTCCTCTCCGATTGAATCTATCTGCGGGCCTCTCCTGCCTTAGTAGAACATTAAATAAGAATCCAACAGAGCAAAAATTGAAGGAAATAAGAGCTAGCAATCAATGGCCGACAATCAGATTATTTTCCAATGGATTCGTTCCTCAATCGATCACTGGAGAACAAGAAAGCGTAATAAATATTGACTGTAGAAAGATTGCAGTAACAAAGGCGAAAATGATGATTTTTTTTTTTCTTACCAGCAAAGGAACAGATTGGGTTCCGATGAGGATCGACGATGGCGGAAGGAAACGACCGTTGTAGGAGAATGACCAGATTAATAGGAAAGCGAACGGGAGACCCTTTATTTCGCGTTAGGGTCCTTGCAATACAGACCGCTGGATGATGTGCTTGGTCTTCTATTGACCGTTGGATTTAAGATCCAGGGGAAGGATGATGGAGTCCTAATTGACGGTCGATATGAAGGTCTCCAAAAGCGCTAATCCGGCGGCCATTTTTTCGAAATTACAGTTACAAAACCTGCGGGAAAGATGACCAATATTTCAATTCAAATTGTTTGTGTACTCAATAATTTTAGTTTTTTTTTTTTGTAACAGCTTTTTTTATTCTTTTCTTTAAAAAGTTAATATAATTTTTTATATTAAAAAATTATTTTAAAAATAAATAAAAAAACGCTATCGGAAATGAAGCTTTTGTCTAATTTATGAGTAAACTCATTAAAAAATATTAATATAAAATACACTTAAAATATATTAACATTCATAATTTTAAGCATAAAACTATTTAAAATGTTTAAAATATATATCTAGCTTTCTTATATTAAGTGACTATTTATTCTTTTTCATCCTATTTTTCATTTTTTTATCATTTTAATATAATTTTTATTTTTTTCTCTTTTATAATAAATGAGCGAACTCATGAATCGGTTGGAACGCATTATCTGAACAACAATATATGATTCCTAATAATAATTAGAAAATAGTATTATAGAGCATAATCCATAATTTTAAAAACCATTTTTTTTTATTTTCCATTTTAGTTGATTTTGAGAGCTTGGTGAAATTAAGAGGAAACTCACAAACTCCATCTTAAATAATAAGTATTTTTTAAGAAAAAAAATTAGCCATCAATCTTCATATTTAGTCAATATTTTATAAACATTTTCATATTTCTTTGAGAAAATAATTGTTCTGTTGAGAGGTAATTTGATTTGGATTCCCTTCAGTGCTTAGTTTTGTGGTTATTGTTTGGTGTGGGGTTGGTTTTTGTGTTGTAGGCTGGGTTTTGTTTTTGCATGTTTGTTGGTAGGGTGGTGGTTTGTTTTGTCAGGATGTGTTGATTTGGGGGGTTTTTTGTGGTTATCTGTGCTGGCTGAGTTATGGGTTTTCAGGGTTTTTTGGGTTTGGTGGTTGTTTGGGGTGTTGAGTGGTCTGTGGTGGTTGGGAGGGGTCTGTGTGTTTTCTATTTTTGGTTGGCTGGTAGGGGTTTTTGTTGCTCTGTGTGTGTGTGTGTGTGTTTTTTTTTTTTTGGCATTAGGATTATTGTTATTGGAGAGAATCTTCTTTAAATTATGCTCTTTTCTTCATTGATTTATGTTTTTTTCTTCATTGATTTATGTTTTTTTTTTTTTAATATTGATTATTTTGTTTCCTTGAGGTTGTTTTCTGCAGGTTTTACTTTTTGTTTTGCAGATTTATTGTTTTGTTTGTTTGGTTGAAGGTTGGTTGTAGGATGAAGGTTGCTTTGGATTGATTTTGCTTGGGAGGTTGTTTTTAGCTTGTGTTGAATTATTTTTCTTTTTTGTTATCAATTTATTTTAGATAGGGACTCATTGCTCATTAGGTTTAATTTTTGTTTTTATTGTAGCTTTTTTTGAGCATTTAATGAGCAATTTGTCCCTTTTAAGGATTTTAGTTACCATTTTTTTATATTAATGCGTAAGCTCCTATAGTGGATTTTAACAAAAAAAAAAATTTCTTTAAGAAAATGTAATTTTTTTATTTCTTAAGAAAATGTACTTTTTTTTAATATAAATTTTTCTTGCATTTTTTTGAAAAAACATTAAAACTTTTGACTATTTAAAAAAATAATAATTAATGTTTTATTTAATCAATTCTAAATAATGATTTTCTTAAAAAAATTTCAACTTTTTCATATTATGAAACTACGATGCACATATAGTTGGTTGAGAGTTTTGACTATCAACTAATAGATTTAGGGTTAAGAGATTTAATATGTGATATCTATTAGCTTACACTTTTTTTTTCTCTATTTTATAGCCAATCAAACCAAATAGGCCCTCAACAACCCTATTTATGCTAATACCAAAACAATATATAGCCAGTAAAAGATATGTGAGGTCCACAACTGAGATAACAGTGAGCTATAATTTTGCAGTACAGTACTGTATGCTCAAATCAATAATCTCGTTCACTACAAGCTCTGGTAATGCTTTCTTACAATATAAGAGACAAGCAGAGAAGTAAAAGCTAACCTTTAAACTTCTTCCAGGCATTGCATCCAATAAATGAATAGACCTTTCAACTTCAGAACTCTTGTGAAGATCTCAATCAATGGGGGATGGAGTGAAGAAGAGAGCAGGCAACTTCCTTCATCACTTGGACCAAGCCACAGAATCTATTTCGGTTTGGGCGTTTCTGTATAACTCTAAACGCTTAGTAAGAGCAACTCGGCGTTCCATGATTGCAGGGTCCTCGTTCAGCAAATTCGACAGCTCCTTGACCTGCAAGAGAATCATCAAAATGGTAAGGAATTAAGAAGGGAAGAGAAAAATAACGAACAGAAAAGTGGGAAACTAAACTTAAAAACTCGTTTGAGCTTTGTTTGGGATAAGTTTCTTACTGTATTTATAAAGTTGTTGTAGAGAAAATCACTATTTAAAAATATCGTAGAAAAAAACTTAACAATAAAAAGTTATGGTCAAACAAAAATTGTGGTTGCACTCTAAACAAAGCATTAAGAAAGTTGTTTCAAACGGCTTCGTTTGAGACAGCTTTTTTACTGCTCAGTAAAATAATTTTTTTGTACAAAAATTTTTTAATCTAGGAATTTATTAACTGAAAAGTGTGTGATCCATGCATAAAAATTTTTAAACTAGAAGTTTACTTAGGGATCTATGCATAATGGTAGAGTGCGGTCATTGTTTGTATATACAAATATTCATATACATGAATCCTTTTTCTCCATTAAACAACAAATATTCATATCAAACAACAAATTTAGGCTTCGTTTGGGATGACTTTTTTACTGCTTCATAAATCGGTTTTTTAGTATAAAAATTTTAATTTTTGTACTAAAAAACCTCTTAAAGAATCAATAAAAAAGCAGTCTCAAGCCAAGCCTTAATTTTTAAGAAAATTAAAATGTGAATCAAGAACGCTGACGTATTAAAAATATGTAAAAGGGGTAAAGAAAGTGAGAACTATTTAAGCTACAATCATCTCAAAACTCTACCAAGAAAATACAGCATTCCATGAAATAGGAACCGTAAGAAAAATAAACAAGAATGCGTCCTCACCTCTTTCTTTCCAATTTCCGTGAAGAAATGATCTAGGAGTGAGCGCTTGGCCTCGCGCACTTGACAGTAAACAATAGATTTTGGAATGGAATTGCGCAAGCTCGAGCATACCATGGTGACATAGGCCAGAACGTTAGTTCCTGTAAAATGGAGGTAATTGGAATCCAGATAGCTAAGAAAATGTTTAGTATTGACCACATCCATTCATGACATCAGGGTCAATGATCAAGATAATACAGTAATAAATTCTCTAAGGTCATAAATTTTATATTTGTAACATATAGACTAATCAAAAGAATTATTCTGTGTGGACGCCGAACGCTGTTCAGAGCCCAATGAAAATGCATCACATCACCCCCTACTCGGTACCACAATTCGGTACTGCTCGGTACTGGATGACGTGGTTGCACCTGATTCTCCTTTGGACGGTAAGATATGTCCGGCGTCCGCACAAAATAATCTCTTGGCTAATCAAAGGGAACCACATGCATGCATGTGATAGGAAAAGATAAGCTTTCAGGTACGCATAACCTAAGTAGCTACGTACCAATACGTCTGAGATATGAATCATTGTATCTGTCAAAAATAGAGTGAGTTGGATTTCCGCCTTTCTCAACATCCTGAGGAAGCTTCCGGAAGAAATCAACAGTCAGATAACTACATTCCATGTCAACCAGCTTCAGAGTTGCTTTCCTGCTTTCCTCCCTCATTCTCTCTAACGACTCAATAGCTGCATTTCCAACCTCCACACGAAGGCTAGGATATTGCCTGAGCTCCTGTTAAGAATATAATGGATTTCAAATCAAGTAAATTTTGCATAATTTTAATAAAAAACGGAGCACCTAGTCTCAAGCATGGTCCTTAATAACATCAGAAACCTTCATAACAAGGACAGAAAAATGTCAGAATACAACATGAAATGATTGTGAACAAAACTATAACTAAAATGGGAAGGAGAGAAGACTTCTTTAATCACTTCAAAAAAAAAAAAAAAACAAAGGATAAACAAATTAGGGCACAATATTCGTTGCATAATCCTGCATTTTGGTTTAAAAATGTCCATGGTGGGCAGAAGGTCATGATCACACATATATTATATACGTCTATTTCTACCACCTCTAAATTAATTATGGTTGGCCAATTGATTAGTGGAAGATGAATACAAGAAAATTCAGCATCAAACAAAATGATAATATAATGATAACTCAACACAATAATTTTGAAAAATAAAAATCACAAAAGAACATGAGGAATAGCAAACTCATCCATGCTTAAATACCCTAACCACCTAAAACAAAAAATTAATAATAAAGAAACATAGAGAAATAAAGAAAGAAGAAAATTAGAATATTGGAAACCATAGGATTCAATTTTTACCTCTTTTGGACATGATAATATGATTTCCATGTATTTCATTCAACTAGTATTCTTGGGTATACTTAGGATATAAATCATGTTTTAAGATATTCTTATGCTTATTCTACTACATCAAACATGTACAGTACACAAATTGAAGGAAAAATTCAAATCGACTTAGCATGCATTGCCTAGCTGAAGAAGAAATCCAAGCATTTGAGGCATTACATGTCTGGTAGCTTAGGCAACCACAAACTTTTTCAAATGAATTTACAAGCAATGCACCAAGAACTAGGCTATCACCTCTTCTCAATAAGGTAAGTTCGTTACTAAATAATTTTCAGAGATTATTATTCCAAGAATTCAAGTATGAGATATTCAATAATTAGCAAAAATGAACAAAACCATCACCAAACAATCGCACTAACAGAATAAAGCCTAATGCCAAGCAAGATAGAGCCTTACCAAAGTCTCTCTGATAGCTTTACTAACCAGCTCTTTAAGGATGGCATGAACCTAAAAGCATGGAAATAAGCAGATTAGACAAAAGTTCTAAAGAACTTTCGGAAACAAGATGATTTACATTAGTTACACAAAAGCTTACATAACTTCATTAATAAATTTGCGCATAACATTATGCATTTACATATTGCATATTTCTGTATAATGCATGCATAATAATAATCGCAAATACATTGATATTTATACTTATGCATTGCTTATCAAAAGTTCTTCCATAACAGACGCAAAAAATGCAAACAAAAGTATGAGGATAAAAATTATAGCAATTATGAACGCTAGGAGATTAGGTTCTAAAAAATTAATTGAGTAGAGAATGCATACCGCATCAACAGATGCCTCAGCTGGGCCTCTAATGCTAACTAATGATGACTCAATAAGACGACGATATCCCTGTTCAGGAGCAATCAAGTGGGGCTGGTATCCATCAGCTTCAGTGATTAGCTTTTTCACATTCTCCATTGACAGCTGCTTGTCAAACTGCAATCTTTTTAAAGCAGCAGGAAGTTGATTATCAAAGACGTTATATATCTTGTCACCACCGGGCCGCCTAGGGAGCAGAATTTATACAAAAAAGATCAATGATATTTCAAGTAGTATATCCCACGTACAAATTGAAAAATAAATTAAATAAATTATATCTGGTCAAGTTTAGCTTTAATAAATGCTTAGAAGAACAGAAGAGTACTTGCACATATTTTTTAGATACAAGCAAAAAAGTGCAACTTTTCATTTAAATTTTTCTGAACTGATATATCTCTAATAACAGAAAACTTATAGATATATGTCCATTCTCTTTCAAGCATCTCAATTTCCCATTATAACTTAGAATGTGAATTTGTGGCAGATATAAACATGAAAATCCGGATGGCAAGCAAGCAGGTATGCCATTTGATGGCTACCAATAAATAGACTTGCAACTTTTAAAATGAATCTGTAAGCAGTAAAAGTGTCAACATAATTGCCTTGTTAGAGCATTAATTCTGCAAGTTATATGTGAATATTGCTGAACAATTTATGGTATTAAATAACTGAATAACTGATTAGAGAATTTGCATGAACAACTTCAAAAGGGCTTCTGAATTCTCAAATGTCTCCCAGTCAGCACAAGAACAGGTACCTCAATTATGGCATATTATGCAGCTACAGTTTTCTGGTATATGTTGAAGAGTTCCCCCCCCCCCCCCCCCCCCCCCCCCCCCCCCCCCCCCCCCCCCAAACCCTAAACCCTGATTAATTTTCACAGCACTTTTCATGGAACTTTATCATATACTTTCTCTAAATCAATAAATATCATATGCAGATCCTGTTTTTTTTATATATGTAGATCTGCTTTATTCTCTCTCTATACTTCCCATCGAATCTCTCAATAAATGTATAGCTTCCATAGTAGACCTACCCAACATGAATCCAAATTGATTTTGAGAAACATTAGTATTACATCATAACCTATGCTTAATTACTCTGTCCCGTAATTTTAAAGTATGACACATTAACTTAATTCCTCTATAATTCATGCATTCATGTGCATCATCTTTATTCTTAAAAATATGAATCAACACACTCCTTTTTTCACTCAACTGACATCATTTTAGTTTTTAAAATAATATTAAAAAATTTCATAAGTCAAGAAATTCCTTCATCTCCTAAGCATTTCCACACTTCATTTTCTTTAAAGTCTCTCTAACTTTGGTTTTACTGATTTGCCGATAAAAACAAAAATCTCTATTTGAAAAAAAAAATGTATTCTCACAATCTTTTCATTGAAAAGCTTATCAAAATATCACATATATTTTTTGTTGAATATCCTTTTTAACAAAAGTGTTTTTTGATCTTCACTTGATAAAAAAAAGACTTTAGTTAATTAATAAGATGTTAAAATATTAAAGGTAATGCCAAAAAAGATTATGCCCTTTATTAATTAATACTTAGTGGCTGAGGACATGATCACACTAATGTTTGATAGTTCTTGTATGAAAACTAATGTAAATTGACAAGGTCCAAGGACAAACATGATCACACTAAGCATTTTCAACTTTACACTATAATTTGCTTCTAACCAAAGGTGTAACTAAACAAGCATCTCAAGCTATATTGACCAAACAAACTGAAAATTCAATTTGGATTTCTTAGGTTCTTAGGAAAATCTCAAATTTCGTCCAGATTCAGTTTCCTTTTTTCATAATCACAAAGAATATTCTGAGCTGTCAGTTTGAGTTGAAAAAAAAAAAAAAAAGAAAAAACCTGACAAAAAGCTATTTGCAACAGTGTAAGACGAGACAGTTCACATTTGTTTTCTTTATAAATAAATGGCTGATCCAATTTCTACTTCACCGATTCATACATTTTGATAATCCATTGGCTCCTAATTAATAGAATCAAATCACATTTAATGTAAAGGGGGAATGGATCTCAAATGCATCGCCGTGATCTCGCTGGGGAAGAATCAACAGCATATGAAGTATGAAAAGATAAATAGTGTGTAAAGGGGGAATGGATCTCAAATGCATTGCCGTGATCTCGCTGGGGAAGAATCAACAGTATATGAGGTATGAAAAGATAAATAGTGTAAAGGGAGAATGGATCTCACTGGCAGAGACTAGCAACAGGAAAGCTAACTCGAAGGTTCAGTTTAGATTTTATTTTGTTGTTATTTTAAATTTGAGCGTTACATAAGTAAATAGCTAAGTTTAGGTATTAAATATGTACATTATAGAATTTTGAGCGTTATATATTTAAATCACTCTACATAATTGTATGAATATAGATAAATACTAACACTCATTCTATCTCTATCTACATATTTAATCATGTCAATAAATATACATTCATGCATCTACACAAACATTTACTCGTACAAACATATATTAAAACATAGAACTATCATATATGCATCATGATAATAGAGTGAGAAATTCCAGAATCGAATCTAATCAATTAATTTTGAGTAGTTATTGGGTGAATTTTTACCTTCCGCAAAATTATCAACCCCAAATTGAAGTTTAACAAAGTCAGCAATCACTTGAACAAATCAAAATAAAAAGGAACATACAATCAAGAACAAGACAACAACATCAACTTGATCAAAATAACTAAAAGTGTTGATCTCAAGTTTTTATGACTATACATCTAAATGATTTAAAAGAAAAGAATGGATAATGTTAACATTTTTTGGGATATGAAAGAGTATAATAATGGAAACGTACACTCCATCGAGATGCTCTTTGTATATTTGATCGAAGCCACGACAGATCTCCATAATCATATATAACTTACCCTGCATACAATAACGAAGTTTTAATTATAACAGCATTAAATTCATATACAAAGTAGCAACTTTCAGAAATATCATTATAAATTAGTTACTCTAATTGAAGGAATCAGCAGAACTGTGTCAGAGCTGAGAAATTATAAAATAAATCAATAAGAAAATAAAAAAAGGATGAGACAAGACTTACTCCAGCATCAGTTGCAACCGGTTTCCCAAGCCGACTTAGTTCAGCTTCGAGTTCAGCAATAGTTTTGCTAACGAGAGACTGTAAGCCAGGGATGCGAGACTTGATAACTGTCTCCAAATGCTGCAAGATTTTGTAGTGCTGAGTGACTAAAACTCTCCCCGGTAAATAAAAAGTTTCAACCAAACATATCTATTTCTAGCACATCATTCAAAAAGTTACGTGTAGTTGGGGCATACTTTAGAAAGCATCTTTCCTAAATACTCGGAGCCCATTCTATGAGCAAGATGCTTGTAATCTGGGGAGCTAGCAAAATATTCTCGCTCTCTACGCCGGGCAGCAATCATGTCAACATTCTTGTTGATATCAGCTTGGGATCGATTGACAACACCAAACCACGGATACTGCAGGCGATATGCTTTTCCTTCCAAAATCTAAGAAACACAATAAATTTCAAATTTAGAAAGTGTCTACCCCAAAATCAGAAATAATACCAAAAGGAAAATAGACAAAATTACTTAGATCTTTTAAGTTAAACCTAAATTTAAAACACACGCCATTTAAGCAGATAAAGCATGAAGTGCACAACATCAAGGGAAGTAGCTGCAATAATTTACGAAATTCATTATGAATGTTTATCTTTTAGGCGTGATTGCAATGTAGGTCAATTCTATATAGTATAAGTCACCAATATTGGGGCACGCAACATAACAATATACACTGAACATTAACCGCGCTTACAATTCAATGGGGTGCAAATTGAGTTTAGAGGTTTCTTTTTATCAATTCCAAGAACCACCCAACTTCCCTTAGTTTCCTCTCAATGAATCTGAATAAAAGCACATGGTAGGTCAGATTTGAGTATCTGAACCAACATAGATTAAATTTGATATAAATACGTTTTATAGTCTAGCAATGGATCGTTCAGTAAATTAAGCCCAAAATTACAAAGGAGCTTAAAAATAAAACTCCTAATTAATATGGTACTTTCTATTTCACATTTATTAAATTTTCAAAGTATAAATATATGCTAAAATAATTCAAAATTAAAAAATAGTGTTTGAACTATCACCAAGGTTTCAACTTTCAACAAAAAAGGGAAGGTAAATAGAGTTCCTATCCAACCATTATTTAATTGCATATTATTTTTTAGTAAAATGTGTGTTTAGAAAGGTGGCAACCAGTGCAAAATTTTCTGAATTTTTCTAATTATGATGATTGGAATTAGTACCGAAGTATAAAATATAATCTGTAGAATAAAATATAAGATAAATTATTACACATTTACGGTTGTATAGAATCACATTCAAAACTCATGTAATATATCCAACTTCTACAAAAATATTGATAGCTAATAAAGCCTGAAAGATAAAATCACTATTGGGATTACATTGTTATTATTCTTTTGATAAATTGTTCTATACAAAGGTTTTAATTTGAGGATTATACAAACTTCATAATAAAATTTTTGAAAGAGCATACCACAAGAAAAAACCTGCGAGAAATATGAAGCTGAAGCGAACCAATTATCACCAAATTAATGGGTGTTTTCACATATGCAGAAAGTTGCAAAAATATATTAAAATATTTTTTATCGTTTAAGCATCACAAAAGAAGACAACAAAGCAAAAAAACTGTTAAAACATGAACTAAAACTCTGAAGTTTTTTTTTTTTTTTGTCGGTAAGGATTGCTATTTGAGGCAAAACATACAATTCAAAGGTATAAAATAAATAGAGAGATCCTCAAATAACGTGTTAATATTAACCCTCATTAAAATAGTTGATCTTATCTTATCCCAAGAATTTAGGGCAGGTTATATTTTATAGGAAAAATTACACACAAACCACCAAACTTTTCTTGGCTTCTCTTAGTTCAACAGTGGAAAAGAAGGGTATACGGTAATAAATACAATGATGACAAATTATGAACAGCTTTCTTACCTCAACAGCATCAGTACCCTTATCCATAAGATCAATCTTAGTTAGCACTCCAAAAGTCCTCTCTCCTGGATTTTGAAAGGAAAAAAGCATAAAAAAATGATGCTATGAGCATCACAATATATGAACACCACAAGGAAATCATTTTATTATCTTTTACTTTTAGGCTGTCACCGGCATAATTGTACGCACTGAAATACAGTTGCTAAAATGTGGAATTGTTAATTTACTGAATCATAAATAAATATTATTAAATCCACTAAAGATAGTTAAAGAAAACTCTACTGACAAATAAGAGAAGCAATTCCTAAAAATTATAATTTAAAAGCCAAAATAAATTGTATGTTTCCATAAGCTTGTACTTATTTAAGCATTTTAAAGGAACGGGATTAGTATATATCCGTCTGACATAATCTCTATAGGATTTTTACTTTTTTTTTCATTTTTGGAAAATAAAAAATTTTAAGTTATTCTTCAATTACTTAGAACAGATATTTATGCTAATTATGTGTTTAAAAATGATACATAATGTGTTTTTAATCACAATTTAGAAAATATTTATACTAACCTTTAGGGTCAACTTCACGGGCAATTTTGATAGCATCAGAGGTTGCAAGATCTTGATTTGCAGGTGATATTGCCAGAATAATGCAGTTAGGCTGCAGTTAGAAGGAAATTCATTAAGAAAATTGTATTCATCACATGCACGTCTTGTATAACTAACTAATTATGACGCCTTTGAAATCAAATCCTTGTCATAATAAGAGGCAGCTACGACGGATAGAAAGCAAACAAAGAATGGTAGCTAATTAACAAGAGCATGGTATCATGCAATATGGCTCAAGAACATCGCATATGTAGTTTTATAGAAGAAGATACCTATTCCCTTGGAATAAAAATAGAAGCCATTCATTAAAAAAACGTACGAATATACAACAACTAAAACCCAGGCATTACGGTTAAGGTCCTAAGCATAAAAATTGAAACAGCCTAGGTAGAGATATTCTAGGCTTCTAGTATTGCAACCCCAGCATACCTGTTGAGTTAAGAGTTCACAAAAGCAGTGGTGGAATCATATTCAGCTCATGTTTCTACGAATGAACAATTAGTTATTGTAGTGAGATATGTAGATAAGTTTGGCCAAATTATTGAAAGATTTATAAGTATTAAACATGTTGCATCAACTAATGCAATTGCGTTAGAGGCATTCATTGAAATTACACTTGCAAAATCTTTGTTGAGCATAGGATACGTGGTCAAGGATATAAATGGGTCATCTAATATGCAGGGAGTTACATGATTTGAAGGCTCTAATACTTGATGATAACCCTCATACATTTTACATCCATTATTTTGCTCATCAGCTCCAACTGTGATTAGTGGTTATAGCAAAAAATTGTTAATACGTAAAACATTTTTTTGAGATTACTTCAAAAATTATCAATATTGTATGAGCTTCATATAAGAGGAGTGATACTTTTAGAGTCATTCAATATAATAAAATAAATTTTCATCTAACTTAAGGAGAGTTGAGCAGTGGTCAAGGTTTAAACCAAAAGACAACTTTATAATAAGCTGGTGACACTCATTGGGGTTCATATTTTCATACATTAATTAATATGATGAAAATATATGCTACATTAATTGAAGTGCTTGAAATTATTACAAAAGATGAGGTATGTGATCAACAATCTGTTGAAACCGATGTTCTAGATGCTATGAAATCTTTCGGTTTTATTATTACAATGCAGTAAATGATTGATATTTTAAGTTTTGCAAATGATTTATCACAAGCCTTATAGAAAAAAGATCAAAATATCATGAATGAAACAAAATTAGTGCAAGTCTCCAAGTAACTATTATAATTGATGCGAGAGAATGAATAAAATTCTTTCCTTGATGAAGTATCACATTTTTGCAATATTTTTGAAGTTGATATTCAAGGCTAACCGACGATCAATACGAATAAATGAAGAAATAACAACTTTACATCGTTATCATATGAATCACTATTACACTATTATTAATATGCAACTTCAAGAGCTGAATAATCAATTCTCTGAATCTAGTACTGAGTTGCTTCTTTATCTTTCGTGTCTGAATCCAAGTAACACATTTTTTGCTTATGATAAAGGGTAATTAATTCGGCTTGTAGAGTTATATTCAACATATTTTTCTTCGGTTGAACTTGAAAACCCAAGTAAAATAATTTTTGAAAATTTCTAAGATTTAAAATATAATTGCAGCAGGCAGCCAAGCACCCATTGGCTACATAGGGATGCTACGAGACATTAAGTAGCAGCTTACAACACCAAGTGATCGAGGCACTAAGGAGTCAGCACCTCAATAAGTAATTGTGTAGTTTTTTTACATTTTTTTCTTAATCTGAAAACCATTTATTGAGCATGCCCAACTCATTAAACATACAAACTATTATCTACACTAGTACCGATATGAAAGTAAAAAAATACGTATGCATGCCATAATATATGCATGTGATTCAATTACTATCAATGAATTAAATAATAGCTAACATTTCAAAGAGGTTAACCTTTTCAATAAAAGAGCGAACCATGTTCTCTATATCTGCAACAATACTATCAGGTTGACCCTCTGGAGAAACGTCAAGGGGATGATTAGTATTAAATATGGTTAGAATTTAGACATAAGTGAACATCCCAAACAAGAATAACAAAAAATAAATAAAACTCACCGACGGCCACCTTGGTAAGCCCCGGAAGATCAATCAGCGTCAAGTTCACAACTGTAAATTTTAAAATCATGAGAATTTAAGTTGTAACCATTAAAGCATATATACCAAAAAAAATTGCGTTGAATAATATGTTTGGATTCGCTGTTGTGGCTAGCTAAAAAAGGCTTAACAAAACATATTAAAGAAGAAAAGACAGGTCATGGCCATGTACCACAGGCCTACACTAAATAATAAACAATGGCATGCATTAAGAGCAGACTAAATTTTGAAGAATAAGCTTTGGTATATATAAACTCTTCTATTTAAGCTATTTAAATGGATGCAGCAACATGGAAATCTTTGAAACTTGAGAGGCAGAGGTAGTAAGAAATCGCACTACAATGGTCCATTCCAACTACAAGGATACCAGTAATATCCGAATGTACAAAATTCAAATATTAACTTAGCAACCAATCAAGAAAGATTTCTAATTTAGATAGGTTCCATCAACTTAACACCATCTATAATATGATTCTAAGACACCGAAAAACAACAACGTTTGAACCAATTCACAAATTCAAATAATTTTCATAGAATATACAGCACTTAAAGTCAACATGTCATAAAATGAGAGGTACATGGCCATGGGATCATAAGTAATCATGATTATGGGATCATAAGTGAATGACACTGGTGGTGGATCAAATATTGGTCAAACACTTCAATCACAGTATAATGGGAAACAAATTTTCTAGGATAGAGACTGTGAGAGATGGAAAGAGCACAAACAGAAATTTTAGTTCATACGAAATTCAGAACAGACGAACAGGGGTTTGTGTGAATATGATTTTAACTGTAACAAATCCATGTTGTTCCAAATACATATAATTTAATAAAATTTCTGAGTTATATTGGCATATGTAGCAGCCGTTATTGCTCCTAGTAAAAGAAGTTATGCGAAGCTATCCATCAATATAATACCCCAAACAACTATTTTGAAGTAAATAAAGAATCAATAGTTTTGCTAATTTGCTCCCTCAAGGAGCCTTTATTATTTCATTAAGTTTGGGTTTCCCCCTTGGGCAATACAAACAAAATGGAAAGCAAATCACTAGCCACTCAAATTAAACTATCAAATAAGCGCCATCAATATAGAAAGAACAAAAGAGAAAATATACAAGACATCTAAGACATGCATGTTGATACATAATAAATATAAATTGGTGTGCTCAACAATGCTTGGGCATGAACACTAAAAGGGAACAAATCCAATAATCAAAGGTATATTGTGGTGCCTAAATTCTCTGCAAAAGTGAGCAATTTGCATAAGCGCCCATAAGCCCTGGACTTTTTTGCCGTCTCTTTCCTTATTTGCTTCTTACCTACCAAGTTGAATCATTCCTCAACCCCTCATTCTTCTCCTTTCTCTGAGTCCAATATTTCTTCTCTTATCAGAATTAAAAGTATAGCAATAGTCTTGAGGTCAGCACGGTACATCTATAATTGATTTTGCTAGTAATTGAAGTAATGATTTGAGCTTGAACTAATCTTTTTTTTTCTTTGCATTAATGAAAATTAGGACTCACACATCTCAAGATTAGATATCTTTCATCCATTTCATAATTTAACTACCATTCACAATCAGTTCATTAGATTTGGGTTGATTGTGCCATCTTATAATCAAAATTAGATAGATTGACTACACTAATGATGTTTTAAGGTTTCAAGTTGGTGAATCTTAGCTTATCCCCATTCTGTTTATCTCATGTTCTATTTATCTCATATGCAAGAGATTCTTGTTCCTCTTCAACTTCTTCTTCTTCTTTAATCTACTTGTATTACCCACAGTAATGTTTGTTTTTATTCCTTCTAGAAAAGCAAACCTTGATATATTTTGATAGATATTTTCTGAGGCCTTTGAGTTTTCATGGACTGATAATTGACGAGTGATTTCATAATTTCACATTGGCAAATTCCCCAAGAGCAGGTCCAAACTCCAAACTAGAGCAAAGCACAAAATTCCAATTTGAGAAATGATTTGAGCGAGTAGACACTATTAATTCATTATTGGACTCAAAATAGTTTAACTGGGGAATGCCGTGATTGTTTCATTTATTCGTACATAATTCACGCTAAGGGAAGTAGGATTGTTTGTGGTATCACATGCTTTTCTTGACTAGCAAAAAGCATTTATAACTAGAATAATACTTTTGCGTTTTGAATCTTAATATTTGCATATCCATACGATAGTAAACAAGCACAATCATACTCATAGAAAGTTTCTTCCTGTCCTCAAAAGTTTAATATAAGGCAATATTTTTTACTTGCCCTCTGTTCCAAAAAGAGACCTCACCAATATTTCTTGCTCCAGTATATCTGATGATTATCCACCTTCTCAATATCATCATCATCATAATCAGTACGACATCAAGATTACTTCTATAATCAAGATAATGTCTGAATCCATAAGTAATTCCCAACTTATCAAAAATCTCTTGATCTGTAAGCATAATTACTCAAATGTTTTGATGACCACTAAATTTGACAGCTCACTAAAAATAGTTAGTCAATAAGTTATTAGTTAAAGCTTCGCACTATATCAGTTGCTGAATTGCTTGGCAACTTCCTTACCACAAAGAAAATCAACGCAAACAATAACACTGTAGAGCATCTAAGCACCTAACATCAACTATTCTATTTGAGAATATTGACCCGCTAAATATATTCTGTGAAGCAAATACCTATATGTTTAAGCTGAAAATGTGTTCAAAACATAGTTAACAATACTTAACCAACTATTTGATGGCATGATGTGCTAGATTATAGCAAGCAATCTAAACTTCTTTTGACCTTTTCTGATAATAAATTATGTTTCAGATAAAAAATTAATTTGAAAGAAAAAAAAAAAAAGTACGCTTCGTAAGAAGCTATCTTCAAGGGCTTCCCTAATCCTTAAGAGTGCTGCATTCTACCTTCAAGGGCTTCCCTAATCCTTAAGAGTGCTGCATTGAAAGCTACGGCATAATATAGCAATCTCAAAAGATAACTTTAACATGGTATAAAGCACCTAAGCAGAAGATTAGATTCATGGGTTCCAATTAATATAACTGCAAGTATTTTTGTTAATGTATTGTTTTGATTGATTCAAATTTCAAGCCATAAGTGTAATTCTAACAAAGAACATAAAATTTAATCATCTGGAAGATAGCCTCACCATTAGGAGAATAAATACTCAGATGTATAGGGACACTAGAAATTTGCTTGCTGCGGCCAGTCTCTCTATCAGTTTCATCTTGAATCTCCTTCCTAACAAGAGCTGCATGCCAAAAAAACACAGATTTGATGTCGAATAGACAACTTGCAAATCTAATAATGCTGTACAGTCAGATCCAACAAAAACTAAACCCATGAAGTAATTTTATTAAGAGGCAAGTGCATGTCAAAAAAGAAAAAACTTCCCTAGATAGGACTATAAAAAATAAGGGTCTCAAATGTCCCAAGAAAGCATTAGGGAAGAGAATTTTAAGTGAAATTCAAAAGAAAGCCTGACTATGATTCTACCCAAAGTGCAATTTATGTTTTCCGTGACTTAGATAAATGTTAAGAAAATGCCAACAAACATAGCAGATAATACTATCAAGTGGACTACAGAGCTTCAAGCAGTGATGTAGGCTAGTCAATAAAAAATCAGAATCTCAATGTCAAATAAACAAAGTTTAATATCAATGCCCCCAAGCTGGTGAAATACAGTACCAACAAAAATATAACCTCAATTTCAAAAGTTGTAAAATACTATAATAAGTGGACTACAGAGCTTCAAACACTGATGAAGGCTATGCCATCAAAAACTAGTCCCCTTTTTAAAAAATAAAGTTTGAACTCAATGCCCCCAAGCTGGTGAAAAACAGTACCACAATGAAGATCACATTAATGGTAAAAGTTGTCAAGTGTTAAGCCAAGTTGAATCTTTAATATAAGAAAAAATCTTTTGTGGAACGAAATCAAACTTTCAAATGGCCGATATATGATACCCAACTAGTCAACACTGACTATAAATTGCCTGCATTTGAATAAAACAGGTTGATGTAAAATAAAAAATGATCAAGCCGTCTAAAAAACATGATGCTAAACGAATATAAACATGAGGAAAACAAAGAAAATAAAGATAAAGAAGTCCTATAAATGGAAGTTTAAATTATCACATTATTCAATTAATATAGCTTATTAATTGAATTTACCAAAATCTGTAAACTTCTTCCGTGGAAGATGAAGAAACTCAGCATACTCTCTCCCTTCATCAATTCTATGAAGTTGCAACACCAGAGGGCGTCGCGTGACAATACCTAAAAAAGAGTAATTGAAATTTATCTCATGAGAATCACCAGGTATCTATAATTAAGGGAAAGGCAGAGAACAAAAAATAAAAAGCACATTACAAAAGTAGCTATTTACCAGATCCCCGAGGCAAGAAGTCCTTCCCAACTACGCTCTCCAGCACTGAAGATTTGCCCGAACTCTAGAAATGCGCAAGATGAGACAATTTTAATAAACAACTAGGATATTGGAAATATTTCCTTACTATTTTTTTAAAATGTGCTAATATATATGCCTAATTGAATTTATGAGCACAACAAGCTAAAGAAGACAAGGCTACATATCTATGAATAGCTATGAACTAGGAGAGAAGGGTTAAAAAAAACTCGCATAAAATGTCAAAATATAGAAAAAATCACTCAAAGTAGCCCTACTTTTCTAAAATTATAGTTTTCAAAAATAAATGATAAAATCATAAAAATATGATTATTTTTTTAAAAGAGAAAACCATTTTGGCTAACCAAAAAAATGCCCAATAAATAATTACAAAGAGCCAAGAGGTTGGGCATTTGAATGTCTATTTAACTCTGTGCATTCAAAAATATATAATGTAGACTCTCCGTGCTCTAAGAGAAAAATAGTCATGTACTCAAGATTCAAAAGCACAAACATTATCAAAAGACTGAATAAAAGGTTCATGGTGCTTCAAAACAACAAGATAATTAGTGCTTCACTTCTATTTGATAAGGATTTCCCTTGTAAATCAATTTGAACAAGATAAAAGAATTTTTCAGCTGATTACAATCAATACAAACTATAGTAGAATATTTGTTGAGCAAAGAGTATCTTTCGCAATTTAGGAGATAAAAACTAGTCGGTAACCTAAATGGACATCTAAACTTGTTTGGGTCAAGTCAATCAAGTCATTATAAAAGTATGAACTAGATTCAATAAGTGGTTGATTGCGAAAAATTTTAAATACCTACAATTTGCATCTCACTAAGTTAATGTCACTCACAGTTGATTCACCAAGTCACCCAAGAATCAGCCCTTGCTCCCGGTCTATTGAACATTTTCGAGGGAATAACAAAATCATCTATTCGCCATGACATTCACCCAAAGAACTCAACTACTTATTAACAGCTGAGGTTTATGGTCAGAAGAACTTGCTAAGAACATTCACCCTCAATCCAAAACTTGCTTGAAATTTCTAAGTAGCAATCGATTACAAGATAGATATGCACACTACACAACTAACTACATCAAATCCAAATCTTGTACTTACTATGTATTTGCACCATGGATCAGAATTTTGTACCTTGATCATCATCTATAAATAGGAGGTCATTGGTTGAATGCATGCATCATATGATATTTCATTTAGTGCTAAAACTCTATTCTATTGAAGTCTCTCTCAACATATGTATAACATTCTCCTCTCTTTCTAAATTATCTTTCTAGCTCGATTTATTTGCCCTTATCTATCAAAGGAGACAGAAAAGGGTCTTCGATATACAAATTCACTTATGAGATTTATTGAGACTTAGACTCTCTTTATTATTCATTTTGCTCTTTAGTCATGATCCAAATCTCTAATAGTATCCTGCCATCTTTTCAGGGGCAATATTGGATCCAACATTACATGCCAGTTCTACAAGTAGGTGAATGTCAAAGCAAAAGAGTCAGTAATCAACATGTGTAAGAGCTGAATGAAAATTTTATAACATATGACCAGCTCATATTTCCTGGAGTTAGTTCTACCCTCCATTGCCCCACGATAAAATACAATGATAACTTATAACACATAACATTGCACATGTAAAACTCTCACCATCTTTTACTCCTGCTCAACCATATTCTATTTGTGTATGCCTATTTTTCACTTATCTACAATACTCAAGAAGCCAAAGATCATAAGTTGTTTAACATTAAGAATTAAGGGTCTCTATGGAAATTAAAGCACAATGCAAGTAAAACAACTTTATCTATGCATAAAATCAAACAAGTGAATATTTCATTGTTTTTATTGTTCTGGTTTTCTAGGTATTTTTTTAGATAACATATAATATTCAATAGAATTGGAGTGGTTGATTGAAACGTTCCGAATTCCAATGACAAAGTTTCATATTAGTAGTCCTATAAAAAGTAAATTTCCACCCTCCTGTCTGTGAAACATTTTGATGCACAAAAAAGCATAAACATAGCACACTGTGATTAAAATCTAGCAGAACATTCACCGGAGAATATTAATTATATGCCCAGTTGCGATGCTAAACTGCAGGAACTACAAAATAGCAACATCATGAAAGGAAAACGTAAAACATGCATCTTTTTCAAACCAGGCAGCGTAGGAATCCAGTAATTGAATCAAGTAACAAAACACGACAGAATCCAGATTAAACCAAAACTAAAGAAACTTTTCATCTGGAATCTGCAGACTCAACAAAAAGACAAGCGCATCTCCACAACTAAAGCTAGAAAACCTAAGCCTACAAAACGGGAACCCCATTAAGCAACGAAGATCTCAGAAAAAGCAACCTAGGGCAGATCATGCCCATTAAAACTAAAACGAATCACGTCAAAGAATATGGATCAAAGATGCAGAAACCGACCTGCCCTCCCACCACAGCAATGGAAGGCAGCGAATCCCATAGCGTCGGCAGCGCGCTCTCCTCACCATAGTCTCCCAGGGCCGTGCAAGCCCTCTGGATTCTATTCACGAGCGAAATCAAGCTCTCCATGGCCCCTCCACTTCACAAGGCGTCAGATCCGATCGTATCCCTCAAATGAGATGAATCCCCCTTACCGGCGGGAAGCAATAGAGATCTGATTGGAACTGCTGCCCTTCTACACGAAGGATCGCCGACGGAAGGGAAAGGAGTCGAAGGAGATCGGCAAGCGAAACGCGTCCGTACCTTCGCGTTTGAAATTTTTTTGGGTGGAGCGTTCTTCTTTGTCGTTGGCCTCTCTATACGAGAAAGTCGGTCGGAGGTCTTTGCATGGAGATAAATGGTTTTTACTACTTAGTTCTTACCGGTCAATTGATCGGAACAGTCCCATAAGAGCCACTTTCGTGGACTTGATCTAACAAAGTAAAAAATATGAGAAACTTGGACGTGCGGGCTGAGTTTGTTTGGTCTCTCAAAGTGTTTTGATCTAGAATTTGGTACTTTGGTGGTCGGCATTTATGGTATAGATTAAACTAAAGTAGTTTTATAAATTGGGATGTTCTTTTCAAATGCGTTGTATTTTGGGAATGTATTTGGAAATCATTGTAATTTATTTCAAGTGTATTTGAACTTCATCTGATTTAAGCGAATTTCAAAGACAATTTTAATAAAATTATATAGGTAAGTTGTCATCGTCGGCTGCAACTTGTTGTTAGTTGTTGCGGCCACCCATCGTTGGTCATTATCATCGTTGACAACTATCATCAACCACTATTGCTCACCCCTACAAGTGGACCACTAACAATGTCGTTGTCCACTGGTCGTCTCCATCACCTCTAGTCATCGACCACCATCACAACTACAGTTACAATTGCTATCGTCACTAGCCACCACGCCCATTGTTTCTCTTATCACAGATCATCTCGAATCAACTATTGTTCTAAATATAATATTATTTTTCTTTGTAATCTCATTACTTTAATCCGAATAAAAATAAATTTTTGCATGTGTGCTATACTCGATCAACATAACACAAAACTCAAAAGCAATACCTTGTGTTTTAATTTTATACTATATTCATTTTAGTGTTGTTAGTATTTGATCTAATTTGAAATTAATTTTACTTGAGTTCTTCTCTCTCTCTCTCTCTCTCTCTCTCTCTCTCTCTCTCTCTCTCTCTCTCTCTCTCTCTCTCTCTCTCTGGTGACAAGGAGAGCAAAAGGCTCTCGATTTTGGCAAGCTAGCCAAGGATGTAGGTGTAGCTACAAGGGGGCCGCTAGAGAAGAAGAAGGGGTTGTTGCCTTGTATTCAATTCAAGAGTGTTGATTCATTTTTCAACAAATCAAACAACCTCTAACTCAGTTGTTAAGAGATTCCAAATTCTTCAAATTTTCACATTGGATTTATAATTTACAAATAAAAAATTTAAATTTCTAAAACCCCTATATTCAAACTATTTTACACCTAACACCCCCAAAAAAAAACCTCTTAATGTTTTGAAAGTTGCGTCTATGTATTGAATTCTTATATACTGCAAATCAATGTTCAAATAGAAAGTTATAATCCTTAAGAAATTTTATATGAAATTTATTTAATGTTATAATTTGATTCGATAGCTCATGAAAAAAATGTATGACTCTATTTTCATTTTGACTATTGGATCGTAAAAATAATAATAATAAATGATTTTTTTGAAACCTTTTTAAGAGAGCATGGCAATACTCATGTTCAAAAACTTGCAATTAAAGATAAATTGAGTAAGGATATCTATGTCAAAATTTAGATGTAGTAGTTTCAATTTTTTTAATTTATTGAGAAGAATATAATAAGAAATTATGATATTATGTCTCATTATAGTCATAATTAAAAATTATGATTGTTATTTGTTTTATTAGAGAAATAAGTCTAAAAAGCATAATTCAGGCCAAAACACTCTCTTTTAGCTTCCAACTATTTATTTAAAGTCTATTGCAAATAATATTTGTTCAAACAACATAGGAACCATATTTAGGGATAATTCGAACCACGTTCAAAATAATCCAAACATGATTTGAATAGGGTTTTATTTATGGTTGATACAACTAAGTGTGTTCTAAACTAGACATAAAGGTTCACAAATAGTTATAAATACAACATTTTATAAGGTACATGCAATAGAGTATAATTCGTAATCTTTAACACAGCAGAGGCCTATTTCAGCATTTATAATATAACAAATTATAAGATAGATACAATAGAGTGTAACCAAATAGCTATAACACATCGCAATAACAAGCATTACATCATTGCATAACCAATCGACATCATGGCCTTAAGACTTGCATTAAGTTTAACTAGTTATAATATTATTCCCATTAAAAAAGAATAAAGTAAAAAATTGTTATGAAGGTGGTCTGACCTAACAAATAAATCAGTTATTGTCTCTTTCTTCATATTAGCCACACTCATATTGCATAGGTTCTTTTTCCCTATTTGTCTGTTTCAACTCATAGACTTCACCAATGAGTATAACATGATAACTCTATTTATTATAATAAAAACTTTTCAAGTGTCATCATTTTCAACTAGATATAGATTTTGAGCATTTGAGCCTAGGAATACTTCATGCTTATGGTGCAGCAGCAAGAAGGAGATATCCACACAAGAGCTAAGCTCAATGGAACAGTAAAAACTGAGAGGAAATTTGTATTGAAAACTAAAATTACTATCTCTCTACAGCACACGGGCTTAAGAGGAAGAAACTACTCATTCTAGAAAGCTGTTATTGTGCATGAAATAGTACTATAATAACAGAAAAAGTACTAAAGCTAATAATAATAAAAGTAGTGGAACTTGTAATGAAGGTAAGGTGATCCGCCGGAGTATCCTTGTAAGTGCTGCCTGCATCAGCTTATAAATTTTTTTAATATAAGTTATAATAGCTAAACTAAGTCATTAGTTGCAATCAACATATGTTCGCACGAGAGACTGATAATATCAAACTTCATATATGTATATGTCTGCTCCCTTAAATCAACATAAATGTCAAGATAAATGTTAAGGGCATGTAGTTCAATTTGACTAACAAATTAGTTATATAATAAAACTTTAAGTTTTTTATAGCAACTTTCCTAAATTTTTATGATTTTTTTGTTGATATAGTTTTTGTATTTGGTGCAATGATATATATATATATATATATATAAGAATCATTTCTATATTGTATGTCTTAAAAACTCGAATAAAACAGTCAATATGTGAGAGCATGTTCTTTGATCATATTTGGCATTCCCACTATCAACTTAGCTGGCCATAAATATTAGCTTTCAAATCAAAACATTTATAAAAGCCACAGTGTGGACACTCAGCAATCCTATATTTGTACTGACCACAATAAAAACATCGACCCAATGCATTATAACATTGTCCATTAAGTCTCCTACAACACGGCTTACATTATAGGGCCCCACTAACTGAACCCCCAGAATTGGCAACAATGCCTCTATCAGATCTAGAAGGAACTACTCCCCTCCTTCTAACTTAGCATGTCCAAATATGCTCTTTTTTTTCCATAATAACTATTGCCAACTGTCTCACTGCTAAATCTTTTCCTGTTACACTACTACCAAAACCACTCAGTATCATCTTAGCCCTCTCGACCAACTGAGAAAAATATGTAATATCATGTGCTAATACAGGTACTTCAAAGTATCTCAGAGTCCCTCTGGAAATTGATAACACTTTTCCTCTAAAGTGCTTATCAACTATATACCATATCTTGAGAGGGTAGTAAACTCTATCTCATACTATATCACTAACATGCCTCCCTAAATTAACTTCAGAAAAGAACTCTATAGATGTCTCTTAGCACATGGAGGTACAAACGAAGTCCTGAATGTCTCTATAAACTCCTTCCAAATAATCAGGGTATTTATAGAACCCTAAAACTTCTCTCTCTGTTGGAGAAGCTACCAACGCTTCGCCTCACCATCTAATATAAATGCAGCTAGTGCAACTCTCCTAACAGGAGGATAATACATCCTATCTAGTGTCTTCTCTATCATCATTAGCCAATCCTTAGTTACTCTAGGTTCAACAATACCTAATACCACACAGGTCATATCAGTCTGATTGTGACAAGACTAACCCAAGATTTGGATAAAAAATACTGAAATAAAACATTTAATTTATATACTACACATAGTAATTATTGAATGCAATATAAGCTAAAGATGACTAAATCTCAAAATGATTTTTTATAGTCATCTAAAATATATACAATATAAAGTTAATCTACAACAATACTTGGAAATAAAGAGAATAATAAAATAAAAGTAAAGCTTGCAAAAATCAAAACTAACCAAAAAATACATATAACACAGATCAGAGCCTACTATCCAAAATACTTAGCTAGCTCCTTACCATTCTCCTGGCCTAAAAATGGAAGCATAAGCAAGAATGTGCTAATATGGCTCAGTATGCTATTATACCCTAAAAGAGAAATTAATAATTGAAACAAAAAAAAAAAAACTAAAAATATTGTGTTGTAATAATAAACTGAAGAATTGTATGAAAAGCTTAAATTGAAGTATATATTGAGATCGAAGGCAATTAAATAATTATTGAAATTAACTAAATTATATGAAAATACTTCATAACAAAATCTCACCTTAATAGTCCACTAGCTCTAACATAATAAAATTTCTGCAACAAAATCCCACCTCAACAGTCCACAGGCTCCGACATAACAATAATTCAATAAAAGAATCCGACATCAGCATCCCACTAGCTCCGTCAGAATAGAATCCTTCCTAAGTCATCTACTAGTGCCAGCACAACATCACAACACATCATCTTTTTCACATTTTTCAATGCATTTCATTAATCAATGCATAATTAGAATGGATTTAGAAATTGCCAAAATGCTCAAACAATAAAAATCAGAAATACTGCACAGTGAAAATTCACTATTTCAAAATATAATTAATTTTCAGAGATTGTGTAAAACATAATTCTAAAATTTTAATTAAATTAAAGCATTATTTATAGATGTTAATCTAAATTTATGATTATGCAAAAAGTACTATAAATTCTACCTTTCTTTTTCTATCTTATATTTTTTTCTTCTCATTTTCCCAAAACCAATCTTGTTAACGGAAATGAGAGGGAAATAAATAAAATTTAATACTATAAGTAAGTGGGATTAGATTTTATAGTAAATTAATATAAGTGTATTAATGTAGTTATTCTAATATCTGGATTTTTGCATAAAATCTATATAAATTATTTTATATCTTCAAATATGAAGATTGAAACATTATGAGAAAATATTCAAAAGTTAGCTAAGCATGTTTATAATGATCAGGTAAAATCAATTTGTAAAACGGACAGCTGAGAGTCCTACAACTTCCGTTTGTATAAATAAGTGTCAATTTCTTAAGGAATTTCATGAGTGTCCAAAAATTATGAAAAAAAATTAATGAAACTAAAACACAATAATATATACGTTATAGTGAAGACAGATTGTGATTTGCACTTATAATGACGCACAAAATAATTTTTGACAGTTATAAATAAAACTATCTTTTTCAAAATTTTGAGTTATAACAGCTTCAACTCCAAGCGTCAATCCAGTAGCACAACACAGTCGAATTTAACGTCAATCCCGTAGTCAATCTTAAGTGTTGATCCCACAGTCGATCATGAGCATCGATTACATAGAGTTGTCGAGCCCAAGCGTCGCTCTCGTAAAGCAATCAAACCCGAGCGTCAATCTCGCAACGCAATCATTCTCGAGCTTCGATCCAGCAACGCAATCAAACCCGAGCATCGATCCCACAAAGTAGTTGAATCCCAATGACGAATCCGTGCGACGATCATGTAGCGCATTGAATCCCATGCGTGATTTTATATATAATCAATAATGTACCGTATATGTTCGAATGAGGCTTTTTCTCTGTTCAGCAAGTAAAGAAAATAAGCATTGATACGTCATCTCAAAATTAGCTTGATCGGGCACGAATCTCGAGGCAAAAGCTAGTTGGAAACTTCAAAAATTAATTTTGGGAGCACCCGAACTCCGTTTTCAGCGAGCTTACAGTCAAACTGAGCGTCTCGGAAATACGAACCCAACGACACCAAGATCAACCCAATCCAAGCTCAAATGAGTCCGAATCAAGGGTTCAAAGCGCTGTTGAAAGGTTTAAACCGCAATTTGAGTTACCAAACGGTCTCCCATTTTGACGAGCTTATACTCGGATTGAACGGCTCGATGAGAAAAATCCAACGAGCCCAAGATCATTAAATTCCGACATCATTAAGGCTTTCAAACGTCCAACAAACGGTGCATGATCAAAGGATTCGATATCGACCGTCCATTCAAACCACTCCTAATTCGCCCATGATCTCACACCTATTTACGGGCCATGCCACTCCAAAAAATCTATAAATATAGCCCTCATTTCTCATAAGAGGGGACTCAAAGCAAGAAGAGAAGAGGAGAAGAAAAGGAAGAGGAGGAAGAAGCTCCTCCTCGACCATCGCTGAAACCTCGCCGGACCACCGCAGGAGCCTCGCCGGACCACCGCCGGAGCCTCGCCGGACCATCGCAGGAGCCTCGCCGGACCACCGCCACAGTTTCGCCGCACCACCGTCTTAAGGCTCGATGTTCAGGCCCGACGTTCAGCTGAACACCTGACGTCCTGCTTAAGGTCTGACGTTCAGTCCCTACGTCCTGCTGAAGACCCGACGCCCTGCTTAAGGCCCGACATTCAGACCCCGATCTCTTGCCGACTACGGTCTTCCCGACCTCCGTCGCCTACTATGGTCATTCTGACCTCCATTAACAGAAAACGATCTTTCTGACCCCGGTCTCCTGCCGACTATGGTCCTTCCGACCAAACAAACATGTATATGTAACTCCTACCATGTAATGCAATTTATATGATGTACATTTGCTACATCAATCAAAGTCCTTCTCTCAAGGAAGGCCTCCTTTGTAATCGACTACAAATACTAGTGGATTCATTCAAACTGGGCCAGGCCCCGTGGTTTTTCCCACTTTTAGGGGTTTTCCATGTAAAAAACTCTGGTGTCTCTTATGAATGCTACACCCTCTCACTTATCTAATTGTGTGCTGGATCTTCGTACAATGCTAAGACGTTAAACTAAATATTTCTCTACCGCCGCAAATACTCCAGGACGCAACAGTTTGGCGCCGTCTGTGGGAACGTAGTTCCCGACTGGGAGGCAACTTTTGCTCCAATCTCAAAAGTTCACACATAGCATCAATATCATAAGAAGCAGATGCGGACTGGGGGGCAACTTTGACTCAAACCATGGTCAAATAGATCCTCCAATACCTTCAACATCAAGTTGATATTTCAGGAATATCCGAGCAAATGTAAGGATACTTCAAATCAATTGCAAGTTTCATACAGTCCCTTATTGGATTTCTACTCCTTGGGCAAGGTCTTAACCTCGACCTCCAAAAGGCAGTAACGGTCTAAAGATAGACCTTCTTCACTTTCGATTCGGGATATACGCGGCGTTCGCCCCCTCCCAATCAAAGCAAAATCAATCCCAGGGGGATTCGATTCGGCCTCTTCCACACAGGTTAACGTCGTCGAGCAAAGGCTCCGACATACAACCTCGGATAGGTCTAACATCCTTGGTGGATTCTCTCGGCCTCTTCCACACAGGTTAACGTCGTCGAGCAAG
This sequence comes from Dendrobium huoshanense, assembly GCA_016618105.1. Classification (NCBI taxonomy): domain Eukaryota; kingdom Viridiplantae; phylum Streptophyta; class Magnoliopsida; order Asparagales; family Orchidaceae; genus Dendrobium; species Dendrobium huoshanense. The sequence goes on from CM028344.1 coordinate 38,480,293, forward strand.
GCTCCGACATACAACCTCGGAAAAGTCTTACATCCTTGGTGGATTCTCCTGACCTCATCCACACAGGTTAACGTCGTCGAGCAGGGCTCCGACATACAACCTCGGATAGGTCTTACATCCTTGGTGGATTCTCTCGACCTCTTCCACACAGGTTAACGTCGTCGAGCAAAGGCTCCGACATACAACCTCGGATAGGTCTCACATCCTTGGTGGATTCTCTCGACCTCTTCCACACAGGTTAACGTCGTCGAGCAAAGGCTCCGACATACAACATCGGAAAGGTCTTACATCCTTAGTGGATTCTCTCGACCTCTTCCACACAGGTTAACGTCGTCGAGCAAAGGCTCCGACATACAACCTCAGAAAGGTCCTACATCCTTGGTGGATTCTCTCGACCTCTTCCACACAGGTTAACGTCGTCGAGCAAAGCCTCCGACATACAACCTCGAAAAGGTCTTACATCCTTAGTGGATTCTCCCGACCTCTTCCACACAGTTTAACGTCGTCGAGCAAAGGCTCCGACATATAACCTCGGAAAGGTCTCACATCCCTGGTGGATTCTCCCGACCTCTTCCACACAGGTTAACGTCGTCGAGCAAAGCCTCCTACATATAACCTCGGAAAGGTCTTACATCCTTGGTGGATTCTCCCGACCTCTTCCACATAGGTTAACGTCGTCGAGCATAGGCTCCGACATACAACCTAGGAAAGGTCTTACATCCTTGGTGAATTCTCTCGACCTCTTCCACACAGGTTAATATCGTCGAGCAAAGGCTCCGACATACAACCTCGGATAGGTCTTACATCCTTGGTGGATTCTCCCGACCTCTTCCACACAGGTTAACGTCGTCGAGCATAGGCTCCAACATACAACCTAGGAAAGGTCTTACATCCTTGGTGGATTTTCTCGACCTCTTCCACACAGGTTTACGTCGTCGAGCAAAGGCTCCGACATACAACCTCGGAAAGGTCTTACATCCTTGGTGGATTCTTCCGACCTCTTCCACACAGGTTACCGTCGTTGAGCAGGGCTCCGGCATACAACCTCGGAAAGGTCTCACATTCTTAGTGGATTCTCCCGACCTCTTCCACACAGGTTAACGTCGTCGAGCAGGGCTCCGGCATACAACCTCGGAAAGGTCTCACATCCTTAGTGGATTCTCCCGACCTCTTCCACACAGGTTAACATCGTCGAGCAGGGCTCCGACTTACAACCTCGGAGAAGTCTCACATCCTTGGTTAACGTCGTCAGAATGTCATTAATGGACTTCTATCTTCTCCATAATGTTAAAATTCTATCCAATTTTCAATTTCCTCCTGCGCTGAACTTTTGCCTTGCAGGACTTTCGACGGACTAATACCCGACGCCGAAATTCTGCTTGACGTCGGACTTCTACCCGACGTCAGACTTCTGCTCGTTAGCAGACTTCTACTCGTCGTCGGACTTTCTGCTCATCGACAAACCTTCGTCGCTCTTCTACCCGACGTCAGACTTTTGCTCCTCAGCGGACTTCTCCTTGACGTCGGACTTCTGCTCATCAGCGGACTTCTACCCGACGTCAGACTTCTGCTCGTTAGCAGACTTCTGCTCGTCGTTGGACTCCCGCTCATCGATAAACCTTCGTCGCTCTTCTACTCGACATCGAACTTTTGCTCCTCAGCGGACTTCTCCTTGACGTCGGACTTCTGCTCGTCAGCGGACTTCTACCCGACGTCAGACTTCTGCTCGTTAGCAGACTTCTACTCGTCGTCGAACTTTTTGCTCGTCGACAAACCTTCGTCGCTCTTCTACCCGACGTCAGACTTTTGCTCCTCAACGGACTTCTTGTGAGATATCGTTCCCTTACTGTTCCTCTCTGAATTGGATTTTCCTCCCAGAATCGGCCAGGACGAAGTTGAGATCGTCCAGGCCGATCAGTGCATTGAAAACAGCTGATTTCTGGAGCTATTTCTGGATAGAATCTTCCAGGACGATATTGAGATCGTCCAGGACGATCGGCACTGTTCCAAAAATCGTCCTGATCATCGCCCTGGAGCCTCGGCCAGGATGATGTTCTTTTGGTCTGATCGTCCCGGGACGATCGGGCGATCGGCCAGGCCGATATGTGTATAATATAAGGAAATGAGCTCGTTTTGAGGAGAGAGAAATTCATTTTAAAAATCAGATATTTTGAGGAGAGAGAAAGAGAAAGGGAAAAAGAGGAAAAGCTGGTTTTCGGAGGCTGCGGAGCGCTTTTCGTCCGACGCTGCTGTTGGAGAAAGTGTAGATCTCGTGGTAAGGACTCCGAACCCTATTTTTGTTTTCGAAGATATTGTGTTTTGATCGAGTTGTGCACTGTTTTGTGTTTTTGTAGTCCACTTTTGGACATGATTTTGATTTGACACGACTTTCACCGCACAACTTCTGGTATGTTATAGATATGACTATTGTACACGATTTGACTATATTCTACGAAGATTTTATCGGTCGGAATTGATTCTACGTGATTTTAATTGAATAGAAATTATTAGGACTTGATTTGATTTGGATTCTATACATTGATAGTCTTGTATTGATGTCATAGATATTCTGTTATAATTTGGAAGAATTTGGAATTCGTATCTTTTTGCAGGGTTTTTGTGTAAATTCGATAGACTACCGTTACTCTGCCCGATTTTCGTACGATTTCTGATTTGTCTGGAACTGATAGATTGAATCGATATGCATATGATTATTGATATGATTGCTTTAATATTGATTATTGATTGATTATTGATACTGATCACAAGTGGAACCTGGTTGAACATTGGTTGAAGATTGATGATACATGTACAGGATGGTGGGCCGACGGGCTTTCCTTTAAATATTGATTATTGATATATTGATGGGAGTCATAAGGAGTTTATTGTTATGCCGACGGGCGAAAAGAGTGACGACTCTTATTGATTGAACCAATGTATATGATATCTACAACAGCAATATGGATTCTACAACAGCAACATGACCAGTAGATTGTACTTGTTCAGTATATAGTATTGATTGCATGTTTACTGTTTTGACTTTCAGATTTTATGGATTTGATTGGATTTACTGTATCGTACGATTTTAATGATTTCATCGATTGGCATTGATACTACTGAGCATTGATATGGACATAGATAGATATAGATACTGCATTGATAGCATGAACATGGACATCGTATAGATTCATTGTACTACTGCCTATGGATTTTATAGATTCGCCATCGCTACTGTTTCTGCACCGTATTGACTGCCTATAGATTCATTGTTTCGTATTGCTTTTCTCGATAGATTTCATTGATTAGATCGTATTGATTTGACAGTATCGATTTGATTGACGGATATTGATTGATTGAGTTGATTTATCGACTTATCTGCCGCTGCATTGACTGGCTTTATTGACTATTGATTTCCGGATTGCATTGACTCATTGACCATTGACTGATACGGATTTGATAGCTTGACATGCATATTGATAGCATCGCCGTGCTTTGATTTCAGTTGTAGGCTTTGGTGACCTGCTGGGCTTTGTAAGCTCATTATATGTGGTTGAAATTTTCAGGTCCGAGCAAGGCAACTGGAATGGAGTTCGATCAGAATGTCAGACGAATCCTTTCACTATTGATATCTGGGGCATTACAATTGGTATCAGAGCAAGTGTAGTGAAAGGATTTGATTGATAGTTTGATAGAATGGATTCATTCTGCATACATAGGTGATTGACATTTGATTGATTGCATTGTGTGTTTTGTATGGATTTCGACGAGTTTTGATTTCGATCGATTTGTTTTGCATTGTTTATTTTGCTTCGTACCTGTAGGGAAATGTCGGGACGACATTTTTCTAAGGTGGGGAGATTGTGAGATCTCGTTCCCTTACTGTTCCTCTCTAAATTGGATTTTCCTCCCAGAATCGGCCAGGATGAAGTTGAGATCGTCCAGGCCGATCAGTGCATTGAAAACAGCTGATTTCTGGAGCTATTTCTGGATAGAATTGTCCAGGACGATATTGAGATCGTCCAGGACGATCGGCACTGTTCCAAAAATCGTCCTGATCATCGCCCTGGAGCCTCGACCAGGACGATGTTCTTTTGGTCTGATTGTCCCGGGACGATCGGGCGATCGGCCAGGCCGATATGTGTATGATATAAGGAAATGAGCTCGTTTTGAGGAGAGTGAAATTCATTTTAAAAATCAGATATTTTGAGGAGAGAGAAAGAGAAAGGGAAAAAGAGGAAAAGCTGGTTTTCGGAGGTCGCGGAGCGCTTTTCGTCCGACACTGCTGTTGGAGAAAGTGTAGATCTCGTGGTAAGGACTCCGAACCCTATTTCTGTTTTCGAAGATATTGTGTTTTGATTGAGTTGTGCACTGTTTTGTGTTTTCGTAGTCCACTTTTGGACATGATTTTGATTTGACACGACTTTCACCGCACAACTTCTGGTATGTTATAGATATGACTATTGTACACGATTTGACTATATTCTACGAAGATTTTATCGGTCGGAATTGATTCTACGTGATTTTAATTGAATAGAAATTATCAGGACTTGATTTGATTTGGATTCTATACATTGATAGTCTTGTATTGATGTCATAGATATTCTGCTATAATTTGGAAGAATTTGGAATTCGTATCTTTTTGCAGGATTTTTGTGTAAATTCGATAGACTACCGTTACTCTGCCCGATTTTCGTACGATTTCTGTTTTGTCTGAAATTGATAGATTGAATTGATATGTGTATGACTATTGATATGATTATTCTAGATTTCTCTATTATTGCTTATTGCATCGATTATTACATTGACTATTGATTGAATTGATTGATCCTGAAAGACAAGTGGAAACCTGGTTGAACGTTGGTTATAGAAACCAACGTATTGATAACTACAACAGCACTATTGAACGATTGATAACTACAACAGCACTATTGAACGATTGATAACTACAACAGCACTATTGAATGATTAATAACTACAACAGCATCATTGATCGATTGATAACTACAACAGCACTATTGATAATAGCTAGTGTTTGTGCTTGTCGAGTAAGACCATTGTATGAAATTGCATGTATCTGATATTGCATCGCATGGATTTCCTGATCTGTATTGATTTATTGATTTATTGATTTCTGCTTTATTGGATTTGATCGGATTTACTGTATCGTACGATTTTATTGATTTCATTGATTGATTACCGAGCATTGATACTACTGAGCATTGATATGGACATTGATAGATATAGATACTGCATTGATAGCATGGATATGAACATCGTATAGATTCATTGTACTACTGCCTATAGATTTTATAGATTTGCCTTCGCTACTGTTTCTGCACCGTACCGACTGTTGTATAGATTTCTTGTCAGAATAGATTGAGATTTATCGTATCGCTTTTCTCGATTGATTTGATTTCATTGATTAGACCGTATCGATTTGATTGACGATATTGATTGATTGAGTTGATTTATCGACTTGCCTGCCGCTACATTGACTGGTTTTATTGACTATTGATTTCCGGATTGCATTGACTCATTGACCATTGACTGATACGGATTTGATAGCTTGACATGCATATTGATAGCATCGCCGTGCTTTGATTTCAGTTGTAGGCTTTGGTGACCTGCTGGGCTTTGTAAGCTCATTATATGTGGTTGAAATTTTCAGGTCCGAGCAAGGCAACTGGAATGGAGTTCGATCAGAATGTCAGACGAATCCTTTCACTATTGATATCTGTGGCATCACACTTCTCCTTGACGTAGGACTTCTGCTCGTCAGCGGACTTCTACCCGACGTCGGACTTCTGCTCGTCAGCAGACTTCTACTCGACTTCAGAATTCTGCTCGCTAGAAGACTTGTACTCGTTGTCGGACTCCTGCTCGTCGACAAACCTTCGTCGGTCTTCTACCCGACTCAGTGCTACTATTCGACACCGGACTTCTTCCTGCCGTCTGACTTCTACCCGTCATCAGACTTCTGCCCGTCGACGAACTTTCATTCAGTCTTCTGCCCCCATGTCATACTTTTTCCCGACGTCAGAATTCTATTCGACGTTAAGTTTCCACCTTTTGTTGAATTCCTGCCTGTCATCATACTTTACCCCGATGCTGGAAGTTTGCCCGTCATTCCAACCTCTCTCCTTACAACGGTCTATCCGACCTCCATCGCCAACCACCAAACATCAGAACTCCACAAGATCTCTCGAAGAAAAGAGGGAGAAAGAAAAATCTCCGAACTTCCTTGCAAAGAGAGGGGTCTCGAAAAACCGAGGGAATGCCTCAATAGTAAGGACAGAGGGAGAAGAGAAGAAGGGAATCTCCGGACTTCTTTGCAAAGAGAGGGGCCTCAAAAAATCGAGGGAATGCCTCAATAGTAAGGACAGAGGGAGAAGAGAAGAAGGGGGAATCTCCAGACTTCCTTGCCAAGAGAGGGGCCTCAAAAAATCGAGGGAATGCCTCAATAGTAAGGACAGAGGGAGAAGAGCAGTAGGGGGAATCTCCGGACTTCCTTGCCAAGAGAGGGGCCTCGAAAAATCGAGGGAAGACCTCAATAGTAAGGACGAGGGAGAAGAGAAGAAGGGGAAATCTACGGACTTCCTTGCCAAGAGAGGGGCCTCGAAAAATCGAGGGAAAGCCTCAATAGTAAGGACAGAGGGAGAAAAGAAAAGAGGAGAAGAAGAATAGGCAATTTTTCTAAAGGCCTAGGGGGCCTATTTATAGGTTTTAGAGAGAAAGATAAGAAGTTTCTAGAGTTCTCCAGCAATTTCAAAATTTTCTGAATTTTTCAGGATTTTTTCGGAATTTTTTGGGCCAAAAATAGCAAAAAAGGAGTTTTTCCGGCTAGTGGGGCCAACTTAAGGCGGTGCAGCCAACCGGCCTCCCGAAACAGTGCGACCAGCGCACCGATCCGCGGGCACCACGCGCGGATCGCGGCTGGCCGCACACGGCCAGCGCGGCAAGGCACGCGAGTGAACCGGCCTGGCGCGGGAGCGCGGTTCGGTCGCAGGCGCGCACGCGGTCGCGATTCCGCGCCGCCGGCGGCGTCGGTGGCGGCCGGCCGAGCGGTTCGGCCGGTTCCGCCGCCCAACCCATTCCGGGCCCAAATTTCGCCCCGGGAAGACCAAATCGGACGTTTTTGGGGTCCCCGGGCACATTTTTCGACATTTCGGACTCGATTTCGGCACTTTCAGGGCCGTTCGGACCTCCTACACGCAAGATCAATTCTGAGTCACTCCCGAAATTTTTTTAAAATCTGTGACGCATATTTTCGGACTCCTGGAGCATCGACGTCCGAAAATAGGGGGGCAACTTATACGTCATCTCAAAATTAGCTTGATCGGGCACGAATCTCGAGGCAAAAGCTAGTTGGAAACTTCAAAAATTAATTTTGGGAGCACCCGAACTCCGTTTTTAGCGAGCTTACAGTCAAACTGAGCGTCTCGGAAATACGAACCCAACGACACTAAGATCAACCCAATACAAGCTCAAATAAGTCCGAATCAAGGGTTCAAAGCGCTGTTGGAAGGTTTAAACCGCAATTTGAGTTACCAAACGGTCTCCCATTTTGACGAGCTTATACTCGGATCGAACGGCTCGACGAGAAAAATCCAACGAGCCTAAGATCATTGAATTCCGACATCATTAAGGCCTTGAAACGTCCAACAAACGATGCATGATCAAAGGATTCGATATCGGCCGTCCATTCAAACCACTCCAAATTCGCCCATGATCTCGCACCTATTTACGGGCCATGCCACTCCAGAAAATCTATAAATAGAGCCCTCATTTCTCATAAGAGGGGACTCAAAGCAAGAAGAGAAGAGGAGAAGAGAAGGAAGAGGAGGAAGAAGCTCCTCCTCGACCACCGCCGGAACCTCGCCGTACCACCGTAGGAGCCTCGCCGGACCACCGCCGGAGCCTCTCCGGGCCACCGCAGGAGCCTCGCCGGACCACCGCAGGAGCCTCGCCGGACCACCGCCGCAGTTTCGCCGCACCACCATCTTAAGGCCCGATGTTCAGGCTCGACGTTCAGCTGAACACCTGACGTCCTGCTTAAGGTCTGACGTTCAGTCCCTACGTACTGCTGAAGACCCGACGCCCTGCTTAAGGCCCGACATTCAGACCCCGATCTCTTGCCGACTACGGTCTTCCCGATCTCCGTCGCCTACTATGGTCATTTTGACCTCCATTAACAGAAAACGGTCTTTCTAACCCCGGTCTCCTGCCGACTACGGTCCTTCCGACCAAACAAACATGTATATGTAACTCCTACCATGTAATGCAATCTATATGATGTACATTTGCTACATCAATCAAAGGCCTTCTCTCAAGGAAGGTCTCCTTTGTAATCGACTACAAATACTAGTGGATTCATTCAAACTGGGCCAGGCTCCGTGGTTTTATCCCCTTTTAGGGGTTTTCCACGTAAAAAACTCTGGTGTCTCTTATGAATGCTATACCCTCTCACTTATCTAATTGTGTGCTGGATCTTCGTACAATGCTAAGACATTAAACTATATTTCTCTACCGCCGCGAATACTCCAGGACGCAACCAGCATAAAATAATTAGTTAAAATTATCTCAATTATTTAATGAATGAATCTAATATAAATTTCTTAACAAGTCAAATAAGAACTATTATTGAACCAAGAGCTGTTTTTAAGAGGCATATCAGCAACCAATTGAGCATTTTCTTGACTAATTTATAGGCAAACAATTTAGCCATCAGCTTGATTGTTTCTTTTCATTTCAATTTTTTTTGCCCCCATCACTGTTATGTGCTGGCCTGGTTTTTAATTTGTTGCTTGGCCTTCAATGCCATCACAGGATGGTTTTTAGGCATCATCAATACTTTAAGATAAGCAACTGAAAAGATTAACAGTAAAGCTGCAATGATTGATTTGTGTACCCACCAGGAAAAAAAAAGTGAGAAGATTTTTTTTTTCTTTTCTCTGAGTTTAATTACTTAAGTATTTGACTAAGGTTTAATTTGAGACAATTTTTTTTATTATTTTAAAAAATAATTTTTTAATACAAAATTTTTAATTCAATAATTTTTGAACTATAAAGTTGCTTTGAAAAGCAACAAATTTTTTTTCCCAAACGAAGACTTAATTACATGCAAACTTTGAACATATTTAAGGTGCGTGCGCTCACGAGCAAGCAAGAAATTAACTCAATAGATGATTCTGATGGACAAGAGAATCTTGAGCTAAGACATCCCTTCCGCTTTTCTTGTATTATAGATAATTTAAATAAAGTATTATCAAGCAAAATATGAGGAAATTAGGGCATGTTTTTACTAAGATCATCAATAAATGAGTTTTTTTTATGCGAAAACCCTTGAAAAAAATAAAGTTGAGATGTTAATATCGGTGTGCTTTGCAATTCAATAGTTGGAGTTTTATTAGAAACTCTAAAGTTAAACGTGCTCGTCAAGGAGCACTCCTAGGATGGGCTACCTCCTCAGAAGTTACACTAATGAGACAAAACTGTGAGAAATTCGACCAAAACGAATAATATTTCGATGATTCAAAATTTGAGTTGTTATATTTGAATGAGTAAATTTTAATTTGATTATTATCTAAATAAATATAAACCATCCACGATTGATTAGCAAGTCATATGTATTCACACTTCATGCATTTTTTCTATTTACGCAAGAAAAGAAGTCATTGCGATATAATTTTGAAGAGCACGAAAGCAAGCAAGGCAAGTTTAAGTGAGCTCAAATGTTATTCTGCTTGGATCATTAAGTAAATGTGCCAAAATTTTTGGTTTGGGCTCGACTTGTTAACTAAGTTCTGGTTCATATTGAAAGGTTGAGCAGAGCCTAAAGCGGAAGAAGAAGGCGAGAATACAGGAAAGGATTTTGTATTTCTTGTCATAGAATAGATTACAGCTAACGTATTTAAAGAAGTAGGAAATACAGGGTGACCAATACAGAAATGCCACGTGTCTTCTTGATAACAGAATTATGAGATAATACATTGTGTAGTTCTGCTAACAGCCCTCCTCAAGCTGTTGCTTCGGAAGGAGTAACCAGCTTGCTTGTTAGTAGTTTGAATCTTGGTGTTGGTAGGGGTTTGGTAAGCACATCGGCAAGTTGATCTTTGGTGGAAATGTGATGAACTTGGATGGTATTGTCTTTGATGCATTCCCGTATGTAGTGACAATCGATTTCGATGTGTTTTGTGCGAGCGTGGAAGACGGGATTATTTGCGAGGGCGATGGCAGATGTGTTGTCGCAAAAGAGCTGAGTTGCTTCGGGTTGCGGATGTTGTAGTTCGTGCATTAGCTGCCGGATCCAAACAATTTCTGTTGCTGCGGAGGCGATTGCGCGATATTCGGCCTCGGTGGAGGATCGAGCAACCGCGGTTTGTTTCTTTACGCCCCAGGAGATGAGGGAGGAGCCGAGGTAGTTGCAGAATCCAGAGGTTGATTTTCGGTCTGTCTCGTCTCCGGCCCAGTCGGAATCTACGTAGGATCGGAGGATTGGTTTATCCCGAAATATGGGTAAGCCGATGTGAATGGTCCCTTTGAGGTAGCGGAGCAGTCTTTTGATTGCTTCGAAGTGATCGTTTGTAGGATTTTGCATATGTTGGCAAGCTTTGTTGACGGCGAATGCAAGATCCGGTCTCGTGAGGGTGAGATATTGGAGTGATCCAGCGAGGTGACGGTATAGGGAAGGATTGGAAAAAGCATTAGAGTCGATTTTATGTTGGGATGTTTTGAGCTGAAATGGTGTGGACACTGGTTTACAATTGGACATACCTGCGCGAGCGAGAATTGTGTTGGCGAATTGATGTTGATTTAGGTGTATTCCATAGGAGGTATGTATGACTTGAATGCCGAGGAACTGGGATATCCTTCCAAGATTCTTCATGGTGAATTTTGTGCTTAGATTGTCAATAAGCTTCCTGATTTCCTGTGGATTGTTACCGGTGAGGATTATATCATCGACATAAACAAGGAAATACATAACGACCTGATTTCGGTTGTAGATGAGCAGCGAGGTGTCTGAGTTGCTGAACCGAAAGCCCAAGGTATGGAGATGTCCAGATAGAGTGGAGAACCATTCACGAGGGGATTGTTTGAGGCCATATAAGGCCTTCTTGAGTTTGCAGATGTAGTCGGGGTGCGTAGTGTCCACAAATCCCGTGGGTTGCTTCATATAGACTGTATGGTTGAGAGTCCCGTGCAAGAATGCGTTGGAGACGTCGAGTTGCTGAATGGGCCATTCATGATGGGTGGCTAGAGCTAGAAGGATCCGGACCGTTGCCATTTTTGCGACGGGACTGAAGGTTTTGTTATAGTCGATGCCATACTCTTGATTGAACCCTTTGGCGACGAGTCGAGCTTTGTACCTGGCGGGAGAGCCGTCGGAGTTGTATTTTGTTCGGAATGTCCACTTACATCCGAGGACGTTGTGTTGAGAGGAGGGAGGGACCAGATCCCATGTCCCTTGAGATTGGAGTGCCTGGAATTCGGCAGACATGGCGCGACGCCAATGTTCTGACTTGGCTGCTTCGGTATAATTAGTTGGATCAGACGGTTGTGTTGTATGCAAGAGGTTTAAAATATGTTTTGGTTTGAGATTCCCGGTCTTAGAGCGAGTGGTCATATGATGACTGGGTTGAGGTGGTAGAGTGTTCAGACTAGTTTGTGCAGGTTGAGGATTAGAGTTGTTGTTGATTTGCAGTGGAGCCGAATTGGCCTGAATAGGTTTGCTGCTAGGGGAAGACATGTGGGTGGAGCTGCGGTGTGAAGAAGTTGGGACGAGAAGCAGAGGCGGAGGGCTAGTAGGATTGGCCTTGGTGTTGCTGGGGTGATCCGAATGATTATAAGGGAAAACAGATTCGTTGAAGACGACGTGCCGGGAGATGTAGACTCGTCCAGTCTGAGGATTAAGACACCGGTAACCTTTTTGGGCTGAGGAGTACCCAAGAAAGACACAAGGTGTTGATATTGGGGATAATTTGGAGTTGTTGTATGGCTTGAGCCATGGGTAACAGAGACACCCGAAGATCTTGAGATGATTGAAGCTTGGGTGTTTATGATAAAGGCTGTAATAAGGGCTGAGGTTTTGAAGCGTGCGGGTGGGCATTCTGTTGATTAAGTAAACAGCTGTTAGAAGAGCTTCTACCCAGAGAGACTGCGGAAGCTGAGCATCGGTAAGGAGCGTCCGAATAGTCTCAAGGATGTGTCGATGTTTCCTTTCTGCCACACCGTTCTACGAGGGTGTATGTGGGCAGGTGTACTGATGATGAATGCCGAGCTGCCGGAATAGATTGTGGAATTGGTTGTTCAGAAATTCACCTCCGCCGTCTGAGCGGAAGGTTTTGATCTTTGCGTCAAACTGGCGGGTTATCATGTTGTTAAATGCTATAAAAGTATTAAAAACGTCAGATTTGTAAAACAAGGGATACACCCAGCAGTATTTTGAACAATCGTCGATGAAAAGAACATAATATTTGAAACCATTAGCTGAGAGGGTGGGAGTAGGCCCCCAAACGTCGGAATGTACAAGCTCAAAAGGTTTAAGACTAGAATGCAAAGAATTATTAAATGGTAACCGTTGGCTTTTGGCCATTCTACAAGAATTGCAGTGTAAAGAATTCTGGTGATTACAGAGTGACGGAATGAGTGTTTTTAGATGAGTGAGAGTGGTGTCCGCCGGGTGACCAAGACGTCGATGCCAAAGATTGGCAACTTCTTGAGCCGAGAAGAGGGCTAGTTGATGAGAGACGGTGTCGGAGCGAAGTGGGTAGAGGCCCTTATGGCAGTGACCCTTGAGAAGTAAACGACCCGTCTTCGAGTCCTGAATTTGAAATCCGTTAGCAGAAAAAGTAACAGTACATTGATTATCTTTAGTTAAACGATGAATGGAGATCAAATTAAAGGAAAGATTTGGTACGTGGAGTAGGTTTTGGAGATAGAGGTTACCTGCCGGAATAGGCAAGATACCTTTACCTGAATGTTGGATGGGTATTTGATTACCATTTCCGAGCGTGATCTGTTGTTGTCCGGTGTAAGGTTTTACTGAGTGAAGCTGGGAGACGTCAGACGTGAGATGGCTGGTAGCTCCCGTATCAAGAAACCACTCATTTGAATTGGATGAGTCGGCGGGAGTGAATAGAGCGGTTTTGGTTGAGTCCTCGGTATATGCTGGGTCATGCCTATGCCAACACTTAATTGCAGAATGACCGGGCTTGGAGCAGATTTGACAGGTAACGGAACTGGCATTCTTTTTGTCATTTCTTGGGCGAGGAATCGAAGTGGATGAGTTATTTCGTCCGCGATTGTTGGGAAAACGATTTCGACCTCGACCGCGGTAGGTGTTGAGTGCCGTAGTTGGTTCAGTAAGTTGAAGATTATGGAAATCGGTGGTGATTTCTTGCGCCATATTGAGTTCTTCAGAGCAGAGGAGCGTGTAAAGGTCATCAAGGCTTAGCGGTTGCAGGTTTGTCCTGATGGCAGTTTTAAATGCCTGATACTGTGGTGGAAGGCCGTGGAGGGTGTAGAAGATGACTTCTTCAGGATCTAAGGGAGAGCCGGTCGCTGCTATAGCATCTACCAGAGATTTTATGGACAGAAGGTATTGTGCCATGGTTTGGTTCTTCATGGACAAATGATGTAACTCATTCCGAAGTTGTATTGTGCGAGACCGAGTGGAGGATTGAAGGCGTTTAGCGATCGTTTCCCAGATTTCATGACAGTGATCAAGGCAGAGGACATAGGGAAGGATGCTAGGTGAAATGATGGAGTACAAGGCGGCGGCAAGATTTTGATCAAGAAGTGTCCATAGGTTAGGGGAAAAGTGCGGATCATTTTCCGCGGGGTAGGTGCAGGTTCCATCAAGGAAGCCGTCGAAGCCATTCGCCTTGAATAGTTTTAGGACTTGAGAGCGCCAGAGGGGGTAATTTTCAGCGGTGAGGGTTAGGGAGATAACGCTCTTGATGTTGCTCATGAGAAATTTGAGTTGTTGAGGGATTTTGTGCTTGTCAAACGGATTGGCGTTGTCGTTCCTGATGCCGGAGGTAGCGTCGGAATTTGAGGAATGTGAAGCCATGGTTAGGGAAGTTCGCCGGGGAAGATGACGGCGAAAAAAGAAGCGGAGCAGAGTCAGGGAGGAACCTGCTCTGATACCATGAAAGGTTGAGCAGAGCCTAAAGCGGAAGAAGAAGGCGAGAATACAGGAAAGGATTTTGTATTTCTTGTCATAGAATAGATTACAGCTAACGTATTTAAAGAAGTAGGAAATACAGGGTGACCAATACAGAAATGCCACGTGTCTTCTTGATAACAGAATTATGAGATAATACATTGTGTAGTTCTGCTAACACATATTTGACTTATTAAATATAGGAGCTCATGAAAATTAATTGAATTGGAACTAGTCATCAAATCAAATTCCAACAATGTCCTTCTTTAACTACCCTATTCTCCAAACATGATAATAAAAATAGCCACCTCATAATTGGAAACATTATTTTTTTAGTCATATTCTCCAAATTTTATATTAATGCATTAATAATTCATAGATGGCTTTCATTAATATATTAATAATTTGCTAAAAATGTGATTGAAGCTTCTAAAACTTGAGCTTAAAAAATATGGATATCTATAAACAAAATTATCATTAAATTTGCTAAAAAATGAAAAGTATTCATATGATTTTGATTATTTTTAATATATTTATAAATTTAATTAATAAACTAATTATTTTTAAAGAGAATTTATTTATATGCCACTAAATTATATTTTTACACATATAATACTTAAATTTTTATATTTAGTTATATAATATTTTAGTGCACAATTCAAATTAATATATATATATATATATATATATATATATATATATTAAAAGACCTATTTTATTTTATATAAATTAAATTAATAAAATTTAAAGAGAATTTATATGGATATTATAAAAATCAGATATATTTACCCATATAACAATTAAATCTTTATATTTATTTATACAATATTTTAATGTATAATTCACATCAAAATGTATATATTAGAGGACCTATTTTATTTTAGATAAATTACTATTAATGATATTTTATATAATTTATAAAAATATAAATATTAAATATTAAATATACATAAATACATAAAAACTCTGTAGTGAATTTGTAAAATCACATCACAAATTTCATAATGGTGATTGTTTAACCTATCAATTATTTTACAAATTTTGATTTAAACAGTTAAATTACTTGAGATGGCTCCCGCCAACTGCAGCAACCACCTTACAGGCCAAAGCCATGATTGCCTCTGCAGCCTTCGTACTCAAGCGACGGCAACCCGCCAACAACTTCACCGCCTCTCCCTTTCTCTCGAAACCCTAATCTTTTTCCTCTTCTCTCTCCTCTAAATGAGATCCATAGCCCAACCCCCAACCACTTCACGATACCCTGATACAGGTTGGTTAAGATGGCTGCCGGCGATTTCCTGGCCGCCGCTATTGCCTTCGCGGCGGCGGTATCAACTGCGAGTGGGCAGTTCGATAGCTGCACCTCCGATGTGGCCATTCTTCTCCCTTCTCCATTCAATGCCTCTGTCTTCACCTGCCGCCCCATTTGGAACAGCTTCATCCTCAGGGTAATCTCCTCAGCACGTAGCTAGGGCTGTAAATGTTTGAAGCTTTAATCAAATTTAGCTAATTGTATGTTTGACACTAATAATTTAAACATATAGTGGTGTTTGGTATAGAGTTGGATTCAATTTTAGCAGGATTTACTAAATCCGGATTTTCAGGATTTAGTAAATCCTAGGCTCATAAATCTTGAAAAGTGTTTGTTATGACAAATTTTAAATCCTGTTAAATTCAGAGAAGTTGTTTAGCAACATATTACAGAGGGAGCGCCGTGGGAAGAAGTTCCGCAACTGTAAGTCGCGTTAAATCCGAATAGTAACGTGATTAGGATTTAGACGGATTTATCATATTTATGCCGAAAATCCGTAATACGGATTTACCGGATTTACAGCGGTGCGGATTGCGTTTGGCTGGATTTACGCTAAATCCTACTAAAAATTAAACGATGGACAAATCTGTGACTAAATTTATAGATTTTTATAAAAGTTGATGTAATTTACTGCCTGATGCTGAGCAACAAACGCTGCAGTATTCCCAGGGTCCAGGTAACATTTTGAGTATTGTGCTCTCTGCTCCCTACACCTCTGGCTGGGTTGGTATGGGATTTTCGAATGATGGATTGATGGTTGGCTCAAGTGCGATGGTTGGATGGATTGGAAGAGCAGGCAAAGCACATATCAGACAGTTCTACCTGCGCGGCCAGTCTAGTTCTCAGGTTATTGTAAATGAGGGCCGTTTGCTGCGAAGTGGTGTTAAGCCTGCTGTTCTTCTTTACGGTTCAAGCATATATTTGGCGTTTCAGTTGAAATTTGTAGCTCCTGTTGCTGAGAAGAAGCTCCTCTTTGCCTTTGCAACCGAAACTCCAAATGGTTTCCATCTCACAAAGCATGATGATAAAGTCTCCATTACCTTCGACTTCTCAGCAGGTTTGTCCCTTTCCTCAAATTCAATATGTCAAGTTTTCACCACTAAATAGTTGCCTATTACTGTTTTTTAGGTGATTACTTGCATATCATAAAATTCTTATATGTTTATATATCTAACATTTAAATTTTTACATTTATTTTTATAGCACTATATCAATTTTAATTTATTTAAAGTAAAATATTCTTTTTCATTGATGTGATTTAGACATTAATGATGTATATGAGCAATTATAAAAAATTTAGAAATTAGATATGTAAATACATAAGAATTTTATGATATGCATGCAAATCTTTTTTTTTTTTTCCTTAAAATTTGAAATTTACAATTTGCTGTCATACGAATTAGTTTTGCTGCTTTTTTTCTGGAAAAATGAATTTTGCTTCTTTCTTTTGGAAGAAGCTAAATTGCAAGTAAGACACAACTTTGAAATATAATTTTGCTCCTCTTATGCCGTTTATGATGTTAAGGATATGCGGCAATGATCAAACAGTTATCTAATTAATCAATTCACAAAAAAAAAGTACTTGAAGCCATAGTCCTGTAGTTGGGGGCAAATTATTACATTCGGCGTCCGGATTCGCCTCCAAACGGTCTGGAAACTGCACGTAATAATTTGCCGTAGTTGAGGACACAACTTCTCATAGTGGTGGTGGCACTCTTTCGAGGGCACTAACCCACCTAATTTCTAACAAATTGCTCATATGGCTCAATATATGGCATGTAAACTCAACTATTAGATCAATTAATTGAATAATTTTAAAATTAAATTCATTAACCTAAAATGAATTTAGATTTCAAAATAGTTAAAATTAAATTTAAATTTAAGAGTGATATATATATATATATATTTATATATAATATGATGATTAAATAGTAAATAAATAGTTGTAGTTTTTAAAAATTAAAAATATTATGTGTCATGTAAAGTTTAAATTAAAATTGTGTCAGATATCATGTGATGGTGTTAATTCCTGGTCTCATATCCACTAGTACAATACATAATATATATAAACTGTATAATGTTACAGGGATGTGTCAACTGACCCTATGTGGACGGCCACAGAGCTAGTTATGCAACCAAAATAATCATCAATGAAACATATTATATGCTATGAAACAACATGTAGTACTCCGATTCTTTACACTACAGGAAAAACAGTCAATACCGGCGGTTTTTTCCGGCGGTTAATAAGCTTTTACCGGCTGTTTTTAGTTTTATCGGCGGCACTGCGGCGGTTCACGGGCCGCCGGAAAAACTGGCATAGGAAATAATATACCGACGGTTTTTATCGGCGGCTTATTTAACCGGCGGTTTACCGGCGGCTTATTTAACCGGCGGTTTACCGGCGGCGTAGACTGCCGGTTTATTCTCTTCTCTGTACCGGCGGTATTCCGGTGGTGAAGCCACCGGTGATGTTACCGACGGTTCACCGGCGGTCCTTTCACCAACGGCTAACCGGCGGCCGGCCAGCGTCCGATAAACCGCCGGCAAGCGTCGGTACACCGCCGGTAATAGACCGGCGGCGAAGACCGCCGGTCTTTCACCGGAAGACCGCCGTTCTTTCACCGGAAGACCGCCGGATAGCGTCGGGTGACCGCCGGTATTACCGCTGGTATTACCGGTGGCCACTAAACCGCCGGTCTAAGCCGCCGGTAATGCCTGTTTTTCCTGTAGTGTTAAATGGATAAAAAAAATAATATTATTAAATTAAAAAGAGAGGGTATTATGGTTTTCTCTGACTACTTTTTCTATGAAGGATGCATCTCTTTGTGAGAAGAGATTATTACGTGTGGAGACCGGAAACATAGAATCGTCATGTTTTGTTTATGTGAACATTAAAAGGCATTGCGGTAAACAGTAAAAGTACATTGATGAATAGTAATTGTGAGTTCATCATTGCGCTTTTAATGTTTACGGAAACAAATCTGGACTGTTCTCTATGTCCAGTCTCCGCAATTAATAATCTCTCCCTTATGAGGTGGGAAGCTGTTAGACCGGTCCAGTGGACCGGTCCAGCCGGTCCGCACGGGACCGGCCGAGTCGCGAAACAGGCGACTGTTTCGCCTGGGCGGAAGCCGCACGCACGCTGGATCCACGGGAGCACTTTTTGGAAGGTTTTTGAATGGTTTTTAGGAGGGAAATTGATTGTAGAGACTGTTTAGGGAATTCCTTTTGAATGGTATGCATTAAATAGTTGATTTTTCTAGGGTTTGGGGTATCTTGAATTTGGCTGAAATTTGAGATCTCTTAGATTTAGGTTTTCTTTGGGCTCTAGCGGCGTCTAGAGATTTGGGAGAGATCGATCCTCCTCTCGAATTGAGGATCAATTGTATCTTTGTTGTTTTCCTTGATTTTCTAGTGAAATACAAGCTTCTACTTGTGTTTTTCTCTACGTTTTCCCTGTTTCCTGCTGTTTGGCTGTTGTTGGCTGCTGTGGACAGCAGTTTACTGCTGAAATTTTACTGATTTTGGTGAGAAACACTTGGAAATCCAAGTGTTTCCTATCAAATTGGTATCAGAGCGTCGATTTGGGACCACCGGCGGCTGAAATTCTAAATTTCAGCAAGTTTTTCCTTTCCGGAAGAAGATTTTGTGGGATCCGTTAGAAGAAAGATGGCCGGAAAGAAGGTGGAAGTATTAGAAGGCGAGTTCGGACAACTGAAGACAGATCTGGAAGGAAAGTTCATGGAAATCTCCGCCAACAATGACAGGATGGAAGGGAGGTTTGCGGCTATGGAAGAAATGATGAAGAAACTATTGGAGATGAAGACCAATCCGGAGACATCGGAAGTGAGAGAGACTACTGACGGCCATGGCGTAGGAGGAAATCCAAACCCAATCCGGGGGAGGAGGAATCCGGAGGTGGAGATTCTTGAAAGGGACGACGACATGCCGCCTCTAGAGCCAATCTCTAGAGAGGAGATGAGCATGGGAAATGACCGTCGAGGTGCTGATTTTCAGCGTCGAGATGCTGATTTTCAGCGTCGAGGTGCTGATTTTCAGCGTCGAGGTGTTGATTTCGGAGGCAGGCGAGGGGGATATGAAGGTAGTGCAGATTTTGGAGAAAGGAGAGAGGAATATCAGCGTCGAGGTGCTGAATTTCAGCGTCGAGGTGCTGATTTTGAAAGAGAAAGGGGGGATTATGACGACGAAATCGGATACCAGCGCTGGAGGGAGGACCGGGACACTTGGGGAGCGCCTCATCTTCGAGGAATGGGAGGTTATGGAGAGTTCCAGGGTAACGGAAGGGATCCGAAGGTGAGGAAGTTGAAGATGCCCATCTTTGAGGGTGAAGATGGCCATGGCTGGATCTACAAGGTGGAGCGTTACTTTGTTGTCAACGGACTGACAGACGATGAGAAGCTGACGGCGGCAGGATTGTGTCTGGAAGGGAAGGCGTTGGCCTGGTATCAGTGGCGAGACAGGAGAGAGCCTATCAGGAGCTGGAGAGAGTTCAAGGATTGTTTATTAGAACGTTTCCGAGCCGATGGGGGAGGAGACTTCTATGAACAGTTCTTTGCTCTGACTCAGGAGGGGACCGTGGCCGATTACCGGGATAAGTTTGAGTATCTGGCTAGTAGGCTGGATTATATCTCGGAGTCAGCCCTGGAAGGGAATTTCATGAAGGGGCTGAAACCAGAGATAAGAACAGCAGTCCGAGTGTTGGAGCCAAGGAGTCTCGGAAAGGCCATGGAGTTGGCCCAGTTGGTGGAGGACCAGAAGAACTCTGAAAGAGGGAATCGGGGAAACCATTCAGGAGGCTCTTACAGGACGACGACCACTCTTCTAGCACCCAAGAGGCCTGCATCAAGCAACATTAATGAGACCACCCGGGAGAAGCCAGTAGGAGGAGGGAGTGGGGAAAATTTCAAGAGGCTGACAGAGAAGGAGGTGCAGGAGAAGAGGGCAAAGGGGTTGTGCTTCAGATGTGATGAGAAGTACATGACGGGGCATAGGTGCAAGGACCGAACTCTTCAGGTTCTCCTTGTCTGTGAAGACAAGGAAGACGAGGAGGGAGGTGGGAGCAAATCTGATGCGGAGGAAAAGTTGCACCTGGATGTGGCAGAAGTCTCTCTGAACTCTGTAGTGGGATTCACTCCGAGTCACACTATGAAAGTGAAAGGAGAGATAGCTGACCGTGAGGTGGTGGTGCTAATTGATAGTGGGGCTACCCACAATTTCATTTCTACTCAAGTCGTCAACCAACTGGGAGTGAAATTGGTGGACACCAGTTGTTATGGGGTGATGATGGGTACAGGGAAGGTGGAGAAAGGCCAAGGAATTTGTAAAGGAGTGGTGTTGACCATCCAGGGGATTCAAGTAAGGGAGGACTTTCTCCCACTTGAGTTAGGAAGCACTGACGTCATCCTGGGGATGAAGTGGTTACAAACCTTGGGGGAAACCAAGGACAATTGGGGAGCACTCACGATGGAATTAATGGTGGATGGGAGAAGGATGGTCATAAGGGGAGATGCAGGGCTATCCAAAGCCATCACATCACTTAAGACCATGGTTAGGGACATACAAGAGGTGGGGGAAGATTATGTGGTGGGACTACACAGGTTGGATGCGATCAGATTGGAGGAGGGAGGAGATGTTTCTCTTTCTATGCAGCCTTGGGTTCAGCAATACAAAAAGGTAATTCAGTCAGCTCAAGGATGGCCACCTCCGCGGGAACACGAGCATATTTCCACCTTGAGGACAAGGTGGATCTTTGGGAGGGGAGTATTGTTAGACCGGTCCAGTGGACCGGTCCAGCCGGTCCGCACGGGACCGGCCGAGTCGCGAAACAGGCGACTGTTTCGCCTGGGCGGAAGCCGCACGCACGCTGGATCCACGGGAGCACTTTTTGGAAGGTTTTTGAATGGTTTTTAGGAGGGAAATTGATTGTAGAGACTGTTTAGGGAATTCCTTTTGAATGGTATGCATTAAATAGTTGATTTTTCTAGGGTTTGGGGTATCTTGAATTTGGCTGAAATTTGAGATCTCTTAGATTTAGGTTTTCTTTGGGCTCTAGCGGCGTCTAGAGATTTGGGAGAGATCGATCCTCCTCTCGAATTGAGGATCAATTGTATCTTTGTTGTTTTCCTTGATTTTCTAGTGAAATACAAGCTTCTACTTGTGTTTTTCTCTACGTTTTCCCTGTTTCCTGCTGTTTGGCTGTTGTTGGCTGCTGTGGACAGCAGTTTACTGCTGAAATTTTACTGATTTTGGTGAGAAACACTTGGAAATCCAAGTGTTTCCTATCAGAAGCTTACCAAAATCCCATTCTTTTTGTCAAAGGAAAGCCACATGGATGCGATTGGACCCTATATAGTGGCTTTTTGACAAGGAACACATTTCCAAGATAGCTTTTGAAAAGAGAGATAGTTGGGAAGTATCTATAGCAAGAAATGAGCCGAATAGTTGAATACCATCAAAGAACATTTTAAGTATATATTAAAATTATGATAGGATTTAATGAATAATATAGAAAAACTTGCTCATAAATGGCATGCAAACCAGCCTATTTTGTGCCCTGTTTCATTTTGCAAATGCTTTTCTAGTCTCTTAAAAATATGTATATCTATGCTACAGGATCTTCATCTGGCTCCTCATATCCCTACAAACTGAAAAGGAATCATGGTGCATTAGCTATATTTGGCTGGGGTGTATTGCTACCTATTGGCGCAATAATTGCAAGATATTGCAAAGAGTGGGATCTCCTATGGTTTGAACTTCATTTAGCATTTCAGTTTGCTGGATTTCTCTTTGGGCTTGCTGCTGTGGTAACTGGAATTTCACTGTACAACAAAATACATGCAGATGTCAGAGTGCACCGAGGAATCGGCATCTTTCTCTTTGTACTCGGTATCCTTCAGGTCTGTTTAAACGGCTTTCTCTTACAATTCCTGACATTTAACTTCAAACTATTTAGATACTCTCTATTTCATCCTTTTTCTTTTATCTTATCACAGAGAGATACAATAACGCCTAAATTGCCATTTATGCTCTCTAGCCAGATCATCATATATTACAAATAACTTTTCATAGACTTAGGCTCTGTTTGGGACGGCTTTTTTGCTGCTTTTTAAAGCCGTTTTCTAGTACTAGAAAGCGGCTTTAAGAACCAATAAAAAAGCCGTTCCAAACAGAGCCTTAAGCTTATATAATTTGTTTACATTCTTATATTCGTCTAATTAAAATTGATCACCTACCACACAGATTCTTGCATTTTTTGTTCGCCCCGACAAAGACTCGAAGATCCGCAGATACTGGAATTGGTACCACCATTGGGTTGGGAGACTTTTACTCTTCTTTTCAGCAATCAATATTATTCTTGGCATCAAAGTTGGTGAAGCAGGAACTTCCTGGAAGGTTGGATATGGCTTTAACCTCGCGACCATCTTATTAGCTTGCATTTTTGGAGAGATCATGTTATGGGGTAGATTATCAAAGAAACCTATAGCTGATCCACCTTCTTAATGTTGCAGAGCTTTGAAACCAAGGTAGATGATTCTTCTTTGTCACAATTTGCTTTAGATCAGTATTGAACAATCTACACAAATGATCTTTTTCTGCTTTCTTTGCCTCTGTAATTATGGTGTGCCGGCCTGCGATTGAGGAAGCTATGATGATATCACTGTTTGTCTCTTTCTTAAAGCATATTTTTTCATTGATCATTTCAGATCTTGTAACTTCATTTATGTTTTGTTTGGGATAATTTCATTACTGTTTTCTAAAACAATTTTTTAGTACAAAAGTTTATAACTCAAAAAAATTTTTGTATTAAAAAGTTGTTTTAAAAAGCAGTAAGAAAGTTGTCCCAAACAAAATTTTAATCAGATTGAATAGCTTTGTATTCTCTTTTGATTTTGGTTGAACCTTTTTTTTGTTGTAAATGTCTTAAAATTATATCAATATTTTCTAGTATAATTTATATTAGAACAGGCTTTCAAATCATTAAATATTTTGAGATTTTTGCTGCATATGAAGACTTTGTATTTCATTAATTTCAAAATTTAATTATTTTCAAGCTCATCTTGATATATTTATCAAATTTTCTTAATTAATTTTATCTATTTATCATATTTTTAATTAATTTGGCAGTTTGTACCATAATCATTCATTAATGATTAAATTAAATAGTTAATTATTCTACTATTTTTTTAATTAAATAAGTAAACATTTTCTAGTTATTTATTAATTTTTTGCTAATATAAAATGACTTAGAATACATTATTATGCTTAGAATTAATTATCTTGATTAATCTCCATGCTATCTGACCTATTCAATTAGTTTATTATCCTTATTATTACCTCTTGAATTCATCTAATTATTGTTATACAACTCTTCCTCCATTGGACAACACTTAATTTCTCTATTTTGGTACTATTGTCATCCAAGACAATAGCAAATTTCTATTTTCTTCTTTCATTTTGTTCATAGAGCGTAGCAGCCTTTCTTACTTCTTGTTCTGCAGATGCGACATTAGTCTTTTTTTTTTTCAACTTGTTTAATATTCCATTTTATGTTTACAATAATAGTAATGTTTTATATGATTCCTCTTATAGTTAGCACTCTTTAGTTCAAATTTTCTATTAGTTCCTTCTATAGAAAGTTGATGAGTGTAGACCTCATTGATTATCTTTATATAAGTCTATATTGCATGTAATCGTACATAGTTACCAATTTTATACTATTCCATCAATTTCATATTTTTGTGTATATGGAAACAAAGAAAAATCTTCGCCTATAAGCTTGTTCAGTGTAGTTGCAATTGAATTTATAGTTTCCAATCAGACTTTATTATTAAATCCATTAAATTATTTTCAAAGAAGAATTTTTCAATATATTTTTGCTGAAAAGAATGCTCGAGACTTCTCGATCTTTTAACCTTGATTAAATACTCTATAACAATATCCGTGTCATTTTAGGCATTTCAAGTGAGTGTAAGGGATGACCTTAATTTCTTTCAAAAATAACATGGCAGTCCCAACCTTGAGGTGTGTATAAATTAACCATATAAATAAGGGATATGGCCAACTAGCCATTTTTCCTCTCCAACTCCATTACTCTCTTTATCCTTATCTACTCTCTTCTCATGGGAAGATCTTCTTATTGTGATAAGAATGGCCTCAAGAAGGGCCCTTGGACTCCTGAAGAAGATCAGAAGTTGGTTCATTTGTTGACCCCTGTACCAAATGAAAAAAAGAAGAAGCGTATCGCATACCTGTCGGGACGTCCGACCACGAACGCCTCAATTCATCGCACGTTCCTATCTACTTCTTTGTTAAAAGAGTGGAGAAATGAAGCTCCCCTTCCGCGCTTCTTATTCCTCATTTGCAATCCCCCTTCTTCCTCCCGATCCCTCCGAGAGAGAGAGAGAGAGAGAGAGAGAGAGAGAGAGAGAGAGAGAGAGAGAGAGAGAGAGAGAGAGGGACCAATGCCTACTCAAGCCCTAGCCAAGATATTCAGTCCGTCGACGACGTTCCTTTTATGTTGGATCGGAAGTTACGACATTTTGATCAGAAGTAGGAGGGGAGTTTACTCGCGGTGAAGGTAACTTTTTCCTTGTTGCTTGCTTCTTTAGCTCCTTCGTTGTTGTTCGACTTCACTTCTCCAGCGATATTCCCTTCCAGTTAGATCAGAAGCAACGACAGGAGCATGATCGCTATGAAGGTAGCTTTCTACTCATCGCATGCTTCTTTGGCCAAATCTTTTGTGAGAGCTCGTCCTTTGATTTGCTTCTCAGGAATTGATTTTCCTCCCAGGATCGTCCTGGACGATGTCGAGATCGTCCTGGACGATGTCGAGATCGTCCAGGCCGATCAGTGTAAAGCTGAGTTCTGAAGAAGATCGTCCAGACCGATATTTGGATTGTCCTGGGACGATCAGAAACGACAAAAATCCAGAGAGTAGAGGTTTTTATCGTCCGAGGAGTAATAAATATCGTCCTGGATGATTAGTTTTTTTTCACATCGTCCTGGACGATGGGCCGATCGGCCGGGCCGATCAGTTATGTTTAAAAGGAAATCAGCTCGGTATCGAGGGGAGAGAAAATCAGATTTAATTTTTATAAATATCTGAGGAGAGAGAAAGAGAAGGAATCAAAGAGAAAAGCCGGATTTCGGAGCCCGCGGAGTGCTTTTCGTCCGTCGCCGCTGTTGAGAGAATTGTGGATCTCACGGTAAGGACTCCGAACCCTATTTCTGTTTTCAGAGATGTTGAGTTTTGATCGTTTTATGCTTAGAATTGTATTTTCGTTGTCGAATAACGCACCCGATTTTGTATTGACGCAACTTTCACCGCACAACTTTTAATATGTTATTGATATGATTATTCTACACGATTTGAGTATTTTCTGCAACGATTTTACCGGTTATTTTGGGTTCTACGCGATTTTGATCGAATAGATAAATATCAGGTTATTTATTGACATTGCTGCAGTAGAATAATAGTCTTATAATATTGTCGTGCACGTTCTATTGTAATTTTATAAAATGTGATTTTTGACATTTTTGTGTAAATTCAGTAGACTGCCGTTATGCCGCCGGTTTTCCGTATGATTTTCGATTTTCTGAAATTGATGGTTTGAATTGATATGCATACGAATGTGGATATGATTGCTCTATACTGTTCTAATATTGACTATTGAATGCTAAAAGACAAGTGGAGCCTGGTTGAACTGTTGGTTGAAGATTGACTTGACATGTACAGGATGGTGGGCCGACGGGCTTTCCTTTAAACTATGGATCATTGATATAACGATTGTGAGTCATAAGGAGTTTAATATGCCGACGGGCAGCCGACGGGCACAGAGTGACGACTCTTATTGAACCAACAAATGGATATCTACAACAGCACTATGGATTCTACAACAGCACTATGGATCATCGAATAGCCAGTGATTGTACTTGTCCAGTAAGATTATTATATTGAAGTGCATGTGTACGGTATTGACATATTGAACTCGTTTTGGCTTTATTGATTTAGAATAGATTTACTGATTTATTGATTTTGATCGTATTTACGGACTTACTTTTATTGTACGATTTCATTGATTGTCACTCAGCATTGATACTGATATGGATATGGATATTGTATTGATTCTGTCACGACCCAACCCGACCCGGGACAGATCCCGCTCGCATCGGGTCGTGTCCAAACCTAAACATTCCAGGATCTGGCTTTGGAATTCGTTTTCAGAACCTTTCTTCCAAACATTTACACACAGAACAGACACAGAGCTACTAAAAACATCAAATGCAACGGAACAAATCATCTATCTTTTTCTTCCTCAAAATAATCATATACAATACAATCATGGCTTACAAAAATAAACAAAACAGAAAAGCCATGACTGTACAAAAAAAAATCAAAAGTATAAAAGTACCTACAATTGATCAGACGCTGGAACTCTACTCCAGAACTTCCTTCTCCTTACCAGAACCTGAAAACCACGCAGAAAACAAGGGTGAGCTAACAAAGCTTAGCAAGAAAACAAACATCCAATCAAAATCTTCAGAAACTCCCAACAGAAAACATCAGACCAAATCCATACAGAAATCAGAACAGAATCGGACAGAAATCATACAGAACAGATACGGACAGAACAAAACAAACGGAATCGTACAGAAATCAGAAATTATAAATCATCGATTCATTTCATCTCAGAAGTCACATCAGAACAAACAGAATCAGAATCAGAAATCATATCAGAAGGCAGATCAGATCAGAACATATCGTACAGAATAAATTCATATCGTACGGAAAACATAAATTCATATCAGAGCATATCAGAACAGAACTGACAGAACATACGGAAGCAGAAATTATATCAAATCAAATCAAGTCTGAAGTCATATCAGATTCAAAACAGATTCCCTGACCCTGACAGAATCTCTCGGATTCTTGCCCCTTATGCCTCCCTTCCCAGACACTGACAGAATCTCTCAGATTCTGGCCCCTTATGTCTCCCTTTGTGCTCACGGCACCAGAACAGATGTGCTTATAGCAACAGAACAGAACTTGTATTCATCGGATCCGGAACAGAACTTATTTTCAGATTGAGTTCATTTCAGATTTCCCTGACACAGACAGGATCTCACAGGATCCTGACCCCTTATAACACCCTTTTAATAGCACACAAACACATCATATCATTTCAGAATAAATCCGGACAATTTCAGAAAATCGTACAAAATTCGGCAGCACAACGTCAGTATACAGAATTTACATAAATTTTTCTGCAAATCACAAATTACCAAATTCGCACAGAATATGCATAATAATATTGCAAGACTTTAATCCTACTGCCCAGACAAATTCAGACATCACAGAAAATTACAGATCAAATAAAATGCCGCCAAATTAAAACGGTTCGGTCAAAAATATCCAGAAAATAATCAAAATGTGCACACTCGGCACGGCAATAACATACAGAAAGTTACACTGTAAAAACTGAACAGTCGAAAAATACGGAAAAAATTCGTCAACAAAAACAAAATCCGGATAGAAAATACCGTCAAACTCGACGGTTCTGAAAATTGAGAAAGACGGAATGTGCCTTACCTTGCGTACAACAATTTCTTGAACTGCCAGAACGAACGAAAATGGTCCGGCGTTGTCCCGAAATCAACTTTTCCTTTTTCTTTTTCTCTTTCTCTCTCCTCAGGCTGAAATTAGATTTTTTTAATTTTATTTTCTCTCTCTTCAAAATGAGCTGATTACCCTTAAATAAACTTTATATCGGCCCGGCCGATAGCCCCTATCGGCCCGGCCGATCAGACCAATATTCCATCGTCCAGGACGAATTTCCAGGATGATAATTAATTTCCTTCAGACGATAAAAACCCCTACTTTCTGTCTTGTGCCATACACGGATCATCCCGGGACGATGCCCCTATCGGCCCGGACGATCAGAACAAAACATTTCATCCTGGGACGATTTCTCAGGCCGATAATTAATTCTCATCGGACGATAAAAACCTCTACTCTCTGACTTTTGCCATGAACTGATCGGCTTGGGACGATCCCCCTATCGGCCCGGACGATCCTGGGAGGAAAATCACCTGTAGCTTGCTGTAAACATTATGGGACAAAACTTACTCTGATCGTCCCGGGAAGATCCTCGATCGGCCTGGACGATCCAGGAGCAGAAGCTGATATTACAATCTCCCCAACTTCAAAAAATGTCGTCCTCGACATTGTCCAATCAAAACGCAGTCAAAACAAGTACGGGTACGACTTCCTGATGTCAGACTCTTTCTCCCAAGTCGCTTCCCGTGTAGTCCGGTGCTTCCACTGCACCTTAACCATTGGAATCTGTAAACTTCTTAACTTACGGACGTCGTAAGCCAGAATCATCTCAGGTTCTTCCTGATATCCCAGATTCTCCTGAATCTCAACCTCATAAGTAGACAACTTCTTGTCGGAG
Organism: Dendrobium huoshanense; assembly: GCA_016618105.1. Taxonomy (NCBI): domain Eukaryota; kingdom Viridiplantae; phylum Streptophyta; class Magnoliopsida; order Asparagales; family Orchidaceae; genus Dendrobium; species Dendrobium huoshanense. The sequence continues at coordinate 38,509,247 of CM028344.1, forward strand.
TCAGATATCCACTTTCTCAAAGTGGATACGTGAAACACGTTATGCACGTTAGACATCTGATCAGATATCAACAGTCTGTAAGCAGATTTCCCAATCATTTCAAGGATTTCAAAAGGTCCAACATACCTTGGACTGAGCTTGCTCACTCTGCCAAATCTGCTCACACCCTTCATCGGGCTGACTTTGACATACACAAAGTCACCAACTTGAAATTCAACGAACATGTGCTTCTGATTGTAATACTTCTGCTGTTGATCTTGGGCAGCTTTCAATCTTTCTTTTATCAAACTGATCTTCTTAACAGTTTCCTCTACAAAAGTGACTCCCAGTTCCTGTCTATCTTCGACCTCAGTCAGAGTCAAAGGAGTACGACACTTCCTGCCATACTACGCTTCGTACGGTGCCATACCAATACTGGACTGAAAACTGTTATTGTATGCAAACTCTATCAGCGGAATGTGATCTTCCTAGCTTCCGCCAAAATCCAAAACATACAGCCTCAATAGATCTTCCAGTACCTGAATAGTCCTCTCAGACTGTCCGTCAGTCTGAGGATGAAAAGCCGTACTGAAATGCAGCTTTGTACCCAATCCTTGCTGAATACCCTTCCAAAGTCTGGAAGTAAACCGTCCATCTCGATCAGATACAATCACCTTAGGCACACCGTGTAATCTGACAATCTCTTTTACATATACCAGTGCCAAGCGATCCACCGGATCGGTCTGCCTGATCGGAAGAAAATGAGCAGACTTCGTTGTGGACCTCCAAAAGGAACACCGCGCAAACGGGTCGATTGGAAGGGCAGATTGGATCGTGCATACGACTGACCATTGAGGATAGAGGCTTTCACCAACACATCTCGATGGGTAGTAATATACATGACCAAATCACGGGTTTCCCCCATCCGATGCAAGAGCTCGAATGGGGTTTAGTAGATGTGGGACCGAGTTTCCCACGGGCGCAAGCCCCCGTGGTTAATTACATCCCAGGCCGGAGCCTGAGAAAACTCTCGATTAAGGATTATATATCATCCTCTCCTAAAATGGGATCGGCACGAGGGTATAGACTAGGAAATCCTACTCAAAGGGAAGAAAGGTCCGAATGGCTGAATCGACATGCGTGGCTCATACCAGCATTCGGAGGCTCTAGGGTACTAAAAGGAAACTGGAGAAACTAAAACTAAACACTCAATCACATGCGTGAGAGAAGGATGGAGGTGGCGTCATCCTGTAACGCGGATAAGTAGGATTTAGGGTCCCTGAGAAGAAGGGACCTACCTACTATTTAAGGCATACTACGAGACCGAATGTAGTAGCCCCGAATCCTAAATCTAGGTTGGGCTTAGTGTTCGACACACACTAAGACCAGTGTCCTAGCTAATGCAATGCAAAGATCTGGACTTATCCCGGCCTGGATTGGGGGAGCCAGCTAACCACCTAGTCGCTTTAAAACCATGCAATTAAGTCAGTTATGAAAGATAGGTAGGTGGTACAGTTATTAGAAGTAGGACCGACATCTAGAGAATTTCCTAAGTGGTCATGGACTTATGTTGGGTGAATGCCCCTAGCTAATGCAATTAAATTTTAATTAGTTGGTTACTAATGCAATGCATGCTAGTTGAAATGTCAGCTCATGAATGCTTTGGATTTTAAAAACAGGCTTAATATAAAATAATTTTTAGAAAAGACTGAGTCTCCCTAGGTCCGGCACTTCATCCTCATAGGCTAGATTATCCGGACTCTACCCGCAGGCAGGGAGATGTCTTATTAGAAGGAGAGAGAAGATGCAGTAATATGCATGCGACCCCGGACGGTTCCGGCAGTTCCCTAGGTTCGTTAAGTTTCTATGTTATTTAAAACCTAAACTTTTAGGAGTTAGTTATGAGTAGAAGAATTTTTAGTCCTTAGAGAGCCTAACGGAATCCAGGCGAAAACAAGAGCGGCATGCAAGAAAGAAACCTAGAAAAAGCAGGTAATTCTACTGCACAATCAGGTAAACACATCAATATAAATCCAACTAATCAAGTAAATGTCCATAGGCCAACTGCCCTTCAATTACAACCCAGGGTATGCAGAAAAGTAAAGTGGCCGGGCACCACTGCCAACAACCCGGATTTTCTAAGCCTATGACAGACGCCAACAACTTTGAGTGGGATATTGGGTCTTCAAATCTTTAGTCTTCTAGGTATCTTCTCCTTAGGCTTCTTGGATCTCTCCTCCTTGGATCTCTCCTCCTTGGACTCCTTGGATCTGTCGTGGCTTGAATATCCAAACGAAGAGACAATTCCCTACAGTAGGGGTATATTGCCTTTTCTCTTTGGATATCTAAAGCCATCCAGCTCGATTTTCCAAATGGAAGAAGACTCTCCCCTTAGGGATGCCTTCTTCTTTTGGAATCCGAGTTGGATAAGAATATCCCAACTCGAAGTTGTTTTCACAACTCTTAACAATTATTACAGATATTACATTAATTGAAAAGCAGAAAAAATCTAAAAGGACCTGCATGGTTATCCTAATAAAAATCCCAAGCAGTTCATATATATATAAAAAAATGCTAACACCATTGACCCTGTGCCAAGCCATGCTCTTAATTATGAGGGCTAAGCAGCTCCATCTGTGCAGTTATAATTATTAATTTTAGCCCTCATTTTTATTTAGGGGGAGCTGAGCAAACACCTGCATAAGACAACATTAGAAAGTATAATGGTGCCCCCCCCTTTTATCAGCTTGAGCATGGCCACCTGCACGGAAGAACAATATATATATATCGCTCCTAACCTATGGGTAAGTCTAACGCTCACATCCAGAGTGCAGAAAAAGTAAGCAAACACACCAATTCAATTTTCAAACAGCATGCAGTGAAAACCACGGAAAGCTCCGCACACAGCAGAAAATAAAACCCAGCGGCCTAACCTAGATCTAGAAGTGGTGCCCTAGCAAAGCATTCTATGTGTATGTAAGGCTTGTGTGGTTTGGATAGGTCCTAGGCAGGATAGTTAGTTAAAATTGTCTAAAGTTCAAATCTGTTGAAGGCCAGAAAAGGAAATTTTTGTTGAAATTCGAATATTAGTGAATTATATCCATTTTGATTATTTTAGTTTGTTGATCAGTTCTAAGAACTAAGGGTATTCATGTTTGAAGTTTGCATTGTATTAGCCAATTTTGGAAAGTCCTGGGTCCTCTTAGGAACTAGACTAAGGGTCCAAAAAGTCACTATGAGAAAAAGGCTAAGTCTGAGTCTCCTATCACCTTAGGAAAATACTAGACCTTAATACGAGTAGTTAGACAGGTAGTAGGCTGAAATCAGAATTCTCTGGGCAAAGTTATGAATTTTCTAAGTTTCAGGCCCTAAACTATAGGCTGGGGTTGACCAAAAAGTTGACTTTCTAATCTAAGCCTATTTCTGGAAACCTAAAATTTTCAATAAATACTAGGCCCTAATTGGAGTCTAATGCAAGTGAGTTTGCCTAATTTGGAATTTTCTACAATTAGTTATGAATTTCTAAAGATAGGGTATTTAAGGGAATTTCCTAAATTTCCTAATAAAGGGCCCTTTTTACTGTTTTGATCCAAACAAGCTCCAAACTGATTGGAATCACTCCCAAAGATCAGGGATGACCTAAGAAAGTGTTCCCAAGTGTTTGGAGAAAATTTAGAATTTTTAATAATTTTTAATGATTTATTAGGGGCAAAACGGTAATTTCCACCTAAGGTCAAATTAGGGGTCAACCTGAAGTCAAACTGGGGAGTCCTATTTATCTAAGGTCAAGGGTCATATTCTGGTCAGTTTGAGGTATTATGGGTAATTTTCTGACCTAATATGTAATTATTGTAATTTTTGGAAGGTCTCGGGGCCTTAATTAGCAGGTTAATTAGGGTTAGTTAATTAAGGGATCTAACAAGCCCTAAAAAATCCTAGAAAATTCAGGGAGGTTTATGATGTCACTAAGTTTAAATGTTGGAGTTTTGGTGTCAATCAGTGATCTATCCTAACTCCTAGAAAATTTCTAAGTTCGCTAGACGGGTCCTTAATTATTGTCCTTAAGGTGTCACTACGTTATATGGGTTTAAAGTGATGTTTACACTAACCATCGGGATAATAAATGCATGGGAGTACAGTAATGAAATAAACACACCATGTCCTTAAATCTAAGAGAGCCTAAACTAAGTGGTGGTGGTGCAATCCTATACATGCAATCTATGAAAAAAAAAAAAAAAGAAAGACACCTAAAGAAAGGATTAGTGAATGATTGGGACTCAACCATTCACTAACCCACTCCCCCATGATTGCTCTTCACACATAAGATCCATGTCTAAAATTTCATGAAGTAGCGGGTATCCCAAAGTTAGAATTTAGGTATAAGTAGTTTTAAAATAATTTAAAATTACTTATAGATATAAATATATTTTTGGAAAATAAAATAATTGAAAATAGTTCAATTCATAATACATAAGTATAGAGAAACCCGCTGACCACCCAATCGAGGTTTCAAAATAGTTTGAAAATAATTTTTAGTTTAAAAATAATTAGGATGATAATTAATTTAAATAATATTAAAATAACCGAATCATAGGATAAAACAGAAAACTGTCAAGACAGCCAAAATCAAGGGCTGGAAATGGTTCCAAAACATAAAGCTCATCTTGCTGAAAAGAACGAGGGGTCGCACATCGAAATCCGACTTAAAACGGCGAAGATACAAAATTTACAAGTTCAAATACAATAAAATAATATTTTAAAATAGTGCAGTTTCACTGTTTTTGAAATAACAGGAGATACAGACAAAATTTTCATCTGGAAATAGTTTCAAAATGTGCAGAATTCAGAGTACATACAAAACAAGATGCTGTACGTTGCCAGCGGACTTAAAACGACAAAGGTATGAATTTTGGAAATTTAAGTATAATAAAAATAATATTTGAGAATAATCCAGTCTGCTGTTTTCAAAATAAGTCCAGAAATACTAAAAATATTTGTGCAGTGCAGACTCCAAGATGTGCAGAATAAAAATACGATCAAAACAAGACGCTGTGCGTCGACAGCGGGTTAAAAACGAGAAAGATATGATTTTTCGAAGTTTGAAATACTTAAAGGCTTTAAAATAATTATATTTATGGATAATTAAATAATTACCAAGTGATACTAATAATGATAATAATAATAATAATAAAAAAGGGGGGGGGGCAAATATCAAAAATATAACAATGATTTAAAAATAACATAATAATATTTTAATTATTAAGGCTACCTAACAAAAGAAGAAACAAAAAAAAAATAATAATAATAATAACTAATTACAATAATTAAAATAATATTTAATTATTATAAATACACTTTTATATAATCATAATAATAATAATAATAATAATAATACTAATACATGCATAATAGTAATAGAACCAAGCTAACATAGTCTACTAACTAATATTATAATTAAAATATTAATATTATAATAAAAATAATTAAAATAATATAAAAGAAAAATAACACTTCACTGTTTTTTTAAAATAAATAAATATATACCTATAATTTTTAAATAAAAACAATTTTAAATTAAAGAGGATAAAAATCCGAGCAATTCGATATATTGCACGTCAAAAACGGAGCGAAATTGGATTTTTGGCGAATTTTTGAAGAAAAATAGGTTTAAAAAAACATAAAAAATAAATAAATATATTATTTTAACCCGGCGGCGGCTCGGTGCGCCACGTGGCGACAGCGGATTGGTTCCGCGGTTACGGGCAATGATTGCGCTGTCGCCGCAATCATCGGCTGATGATTAGAGGCGGCGGGACAGGTGTCGGCCGCGGACTGGATCCCGCGGTTTCGGAGGCGGCGGTGGCGGTCAAGTGACGTGGCGTCACTTAACCACGGCGTACACGGTCCTATGCCGTCCGATCGCGCGCAGAAAGAGCCCAACGGCTCTGATTGAGCCGGACCGAGAGCCGACCGGCAGGATCTGGATCCGGCGTCGTTCCGGACCGCGGAACGACTAGATCCCGACCGCTGATCGCGAGATCAACGGTCAGGATCAAACCCCAACGGACGAACGCCGTTTCCGAAACCCTAACTCGTATTTTGGCTCGTTCTCACTCGTTTCTCGACTGAATTCGATGAAATTTTAAACACGCAATCTATGGATGAACATAAATCGTGGGGAAGTGTTTACTCTCTGTAATATTCACTATGAATAGAACTATTTAACCCTAAGTGATCTAGCTAGGGTTTAAGATTATACCTAAAATACTCGATAGAATCGAGGGATTTCTGGCTTGTTGCACTTGTAGACTGTCCACGCTCCTATTTGAAGAAGAAATCACGAGCTTTAAACGTCTAGATCCACGAGAAATCTTCTTGGAACGTTGACGTCCTCGGGTCGCCGGAAATTCGTCGCCGGCGAGGTGTCACCGTCGGGATTTGATTGGGGAAGGTGGTAGAAGACTCCAGGCGCTCTCACACGAAATCTCAAATCGTTTTGAAACTTCTTTCAGGAGAATTTGGAAAAGAGATCTTCTAGGCACCCTAATTTCTTCTATTTAAATCCCTAAACCTAAGGGGAACGGCTGGGATTCAATCAAGGGTTGATTTGGAGGGAAATCAGAGTGATTAGGCCGTGGTTTTGAATTTCCATGCATTAAGAGCCATTAAACCCATTAATTATGTCTTAAATTCACATAAATAGGTCATATTAACCTATTAAAGGCTTGGTTTGACCAAGTCAGAGTTTGACTTGGTCAAACCAGTCAAAATAGGTTAATGGGGAAGAGTTCAAGCCATGATATGAATTAGATTTGATTTCAAATGGATTTGGGCTCTTAATGGGCCTAATGGGTCAAAATTGACCCATTAGGACTTGGGTTGACCAAGTCAACAGTTGACCTGGTCAACCTAGTCCCTTGGGTCCAAGGAAGTGAGGTCGAGTCAAAAAAGAGGTCAACAAACGGACCCCCAACAGGAGTGGCGAACAACTAGTGAACCGCTCGTGTTGGTGTTGACCGACTAAGCCACAAAAAGTAGAGTGAAAATCATGAGTGAAAGAATATCAGAAATATAGTGGAAAAAGAAGGAGATTCTTCTCCTGGCCTTGCCCCATAGTGGGGGCAGAGCCTAGGAAAGAAGAAAAAGAAGCAGCAGTGCACAAGCCAAGAATCACCAAAATGGTGAACTGGTAGTAGGGTCTTCTCCTGGCCTTACTCTTCGACAAGGGTAGAGCAGAAAGGAGAATCAACAGGAAAGGTCACCACTAGGGTGAAAAAGTAAGGTGGTATCTCTCCTTGCCTTGTCCTATGGAGTGGGCAGAGCTAAAGAGAGAACCAAAAGTAGAGTAGTAAAAGCACTCAAACTATCTGCCTGACTATATCGAATCAGCAGAGTAGAAGGTGAAGGGGGTCCCATCTCCTCCTACCTATTTCAGGACAGTGGATTGGGGTGACTCAGTATCTGCATAACCAAATCGGGTCAGCAAACAAAGAAATCACAAAGCCTGGTGTCTGCCTAATCGGAACAAGACACTCAGGGAAAAGGATGGTAAGGAGTTCCTGCCAGGTGCTCTGTCAGGCTTTCTCTACCAAGTAAGTCAAACCAACTTCCTGTCTGTTCATTTCAAACAGCAGGATAGAAGGTGAAAATATCCCATCTCCTCCTGCCTATTTCAGGACAGTGGATTGGGGTGACTCAGTATCTGTCTGATCAACTCAGGACAGCAAACAAAAGAGTCACAAAATCTGGTGCCTATTTGATCAGAATAGGACACTCAGGGAAAGAGGCGAGGAGTTCCTGCCAGGTGCTCTGTCAGGCCCTCTCTACCAAGTAAAACCAGCTACCTGCCTGACTGTATCTAGACAACGGGGTGGAAAGTGAAAAGGATCCCGCCCCTCCTGATCCTTTCGGAACAGTGGATTGGGGTGACTCGATACTTCTGCCTGACCTCAGCAAAAGTAAAAAAGACACGAAATGGAAGCCTGCGTAGTCTTTTACAGGACATCCGAGTAAAGAGGTGTTGAGGAATTGCGCCTCCCAGGGACTCTGTCGGGCTCACTCAACGGTAAAGTAAAACCAACTACCAGGCTGACCGCATCTGGACAGCGGGTAGAGGGTGAAAGGATCCCGCCCCTCCTGCTCCTTTCGAAACAGTGGATTGGGGTGGCCACTACTTCTGCCTGACCTCAGCAAGAAGCTCATGAACCACGAAATGGAAGCCTGCTTAGTCTTTTACAGGACATCTGAAGTAAAGGGTTGTTGAGGAATTGCGCCTCCCAGGGACTCTGTCGGGCTCACTCAACGGTAAAGTAAAACCAACTACCAGGCTGACCGCATCTGGACAGCGGGTAGAGGGTGAAAGGATCCCGCCCCTCCTGCTCCTTCCGGAGCAGTGGATTGGGGTGGCCACTACTTCTGCCTGACCTCAGCAAGAAGCTCATGAACCACGAAATGGAAGCCTGCATAGTCTTTTACAGGACATCCGAAGTAAAGGGTTGTTGAGGAATTGCGCCTCCCAGGGACTCTGTCGGGCTCACTCAACGGTAAAGTAAAACCAACTACCAGGCTGACCGCATCTGGACAGCGGGTAGAGGGTGAAAGGATCCCGCCCCTCCTGCTCCTTTCGGAACAGTGGATTGGGGTGGCCACTACTTCTTCCTGACCTCAGCAAGAAGCTCATGAACCATGAAATGGAAGCCTGCTTAGTCTTTTACAGGACATCCGAAGTAAAGGAAAGAAACATTGAGGAATCACGCCTCCCAGGGACTCTGTCGGGCTCACTCAACGGGTAAGCTTCAACATCTGCTGTAGCCAGTGCGGTCTTGCAGATGAAGAAGGGCTCAATACCCACCCAGTCATTTCAACTGAGTGAATAAAGAGTCGGGCTCTGATGCCTGCCTGATCAGGACAGTGCAAACGAGAGCGTGGCGAGGAGTACCTGCCAGGTGCTCTGTCAGGTCCTCTCTACCAGGTAAACTCAACTATCTGTCTGTCCATTTCAAACAGCAGAATAGAAGGTCAAAAGTCACCTCGACATCAGCCCAACACGCATCTGTGTAGGGATGTGAGGGAAAAAAGAGGTAAGTAAATGGGACAATTTTGAGGGCAGAACCACCTAGGGAACCCTTTCTAGCAACCTGGTAACCACATGGTAGAGGACAAATCGTCGTGGCAATGAGTATCCAAATGCTGTCAGGATCTCCTAGAGAACCCTAACCCTAAACAAAGGGGGGAGAAGACATCAGAACGACATCCCTCCAGAAGTCTGGAAGAGATATACCCGCTGTAAAGTGTGTAAATGGGCGATCTCATTCCAAAGGAGTAAAAAGAACTCGAGTAGCGAGGGGGCACCTCAACTACAGAAGGCAGGACTACGCCTGGTAAAACTAATCCTCAAAGAGGCTACAGTAGTGAACCCATACTAACTGATGGGAACCCTGTAAGAAGTAGAAACAAGATCAAAACATCCAAAGGACCTCTCCGGCAGCTAGGGGTCGGGTCTCGATGGGAAAACAAGTGGTAAAAGCATATGAAAGAGCCGACTCTCTACTGGAGGATCAAAACTCAAGGAAAAGGTGGTGGTAGCATCTAAGGTGTGATGCCCTATATCACCAGGTAAGAAAAAGAGCCAAAGTAGCGAGGGATCATCCTCTCTACCAAGGACAACAACTCTGAGTAAGTAAAATCTCACAGTAGTGACACCCACACAAACTAGTGGGACCCTGTGAAAAGTAAAAGTGACCTCGACACATCCATAGGACTGCTCTGTCAACTGAGTCTAGAGTATGAATGGTAACATGGGTCACGAAAAAGTAGTAAAAGAACTGATCTTCTGCTAAAAGATCAAAGTTCTCAAAGTGGTGATGTTAGTATCCTGGGCAAGGTATACTACACAACGAGAAAAAAAAGTAGCTCTAGGTAGTGAAGGGGACACACCTACCACCTGAGTACGGTAATCATGTATAGAGGTGAAGTATTATCAGAAGGATCACAGTGGTAGCACCTACCCTGATCGGGCAGGACCCTGTGGGGAGAAAAAACAACAACACAACATCCATAGGGCTACTCTAGCAGCTAGGAGTAGAGTATGAATGTGGAAAGTAGGGGTGCAAAGAAACTCAGGAACTGATCTTCTACTAGAAAATCAAAGCTCCTAAAGTCGTGGTGCTAACACCTGAGAACAGATGTACTACATCACAGCATAACTCTAAGGTGACAAGGGAGCACTCCTGACACCTAGCACGATAATCATGAGTGAGATCTATGATCATCGGTGGGTCATAGTGGTAACACCTACCCTAACTGGGTAGGACCCTGTGAGAAGTGGAAAAACAACCAAACAACATCCGTATGGCTACTCTAGCAGCTAAGAGTAGGGAACGAATGCTGAAAGTAAGTGCGTAAAGGAACTAGGGAGCTGATCTTCTACTGGAAAACTTGAGCTCCTGAGGATGTGATGCTAACACCTGAGAGAGGGTGTATTACATCACAGCTAAGAAAACAACTCTGAGGTGACAAGGGAGCACACCTGACACCTAATCTGATAATCATGAGTGAGATTTATGATTATCATAAGACCACAGTGGTAACACCTACCCTAATCAGGTAGGACCCTGTGCGGAGTGAGGGTAACACTACCACATTCATATGACTACTCTGGCAGCTCAGAGTAATTCATGAATAGAAGGTAGACTGCCAAAAGAGGGCAGTATGGGGCGATCTTTTCTCAGAAAGACCTAAGCCCAAAAGGTAGTGATGGTTACATCTCAAAACATAATGTACCACATCACTAAAGAAGAAATGTATTTAAAATCATATAAGTTAATCGACCAACTAAGTGAGAACTCGGCCTTGAGGAGCTCGTCAAAACACTCTCAAGGGAGGAGAAAGAGAAATTTTCTGGGAATTTGAGCTCTTAGAGAGTTTTACCGGGTTCCTCCTATGACAAGGGCAACCGGGTTTTTGTCCTCCTAAGAGCTTCCCGTTTTTTTTTTTTTTTAACCCTGATCATATTCGCCACATGAACAGAACTGGGAAATTTGTGCTTTTGGAAAGTTTTACCGGGTTCCTCCTGCAACAAGGGCAACCAGTTTTGCTCTACTAAGAGCTCTCATCCTTTATCACACATAAATTTTTAAATTGGGGGTATTGGATGGTTTTGATAACCCAGACCACATTCATCTCCTGTGAATGAACTGGGGAGCACAATCGTATAGAGATTGATGTATAACTGAAATTATCATCAGGATAAAGGATCAACACTACCATATTTATCTAGCGTGGGATGGTGTGGACCCAGTATCCTGTCTCAAAAGAGTCTAAGCCAATGACTCTAAAATCCTTTATCACATTCAACTCATATGAATGGACTAGGGGCTACGTCTATCAGATCAGGACTGATAGGAAAAAGAAACTCAATTTGGGATAGTAGATCTCCATCGCCATGCCTGACTGTCATGGAGTGGTGTGGACCCAGTATCACCTCTCAAAAATCTGGACTCAAACTACTGGTTTTGATATCCCAGACCACACTTGGGGCGACAGGTGAAACTGGGGGACTAAGCCCTACAAAGGGGAGAACAAACTAAAAATTCTATGCGATAGCACCAACGTGATTGATGCGCACAGACCAAAGTACAAAACATCCCTACGGCGTATTGGTGTATCACCTCTAAGGATGACTTCATACTCTTCTAAGCAACGTCGCGTGGTAGAGGACAAATCGTCGTGGCCACGCAGACTGCTGAAAAGTAAAAGAGATCCTTTTAGGAGCTACATATACAGAGGGATATCTACATGCGGTAGGGAGGCTCCCCTGTGAAGTACTAGACTCAGGCATAGTACTTTTTCAAGTACTGTCCGTTGATGACAGGCATCGGGTGAACGCCATTTGCATCAACAAGTAGGTAGACACCACCTTCATAAACTTGCTCTACAGCGAAGGGGCCTTCCCAAACAGGCTCAAACTTACCACCTCGCCGACGGTGCGAGATGATAGGCCTACGCAAAACAAGAACTAACTCGCCTACCCGGAAAGCACGGGGTCTAACAAGGCGCTCGTAGTGTCGTATCATTCGAGCCTGACTTAGCTTAAGGTATTGATAAGCTCGTAAGCGAAGCTCATCTAAACCATCTAGCTCTTCCAACCTTAGTCGGGCATTATCTTCCTCAGATAGATTGTAACTAACTGCGACACGCAGTGAGGGGAGCTCGACCTCAAGTGGGAGGACAGCTTCAGCCCCGAAAGCTAAAGCATATGGGGTGGACTGGGTAGGAGTACGGTAGGTAGTCCTATACGCCCATAATGCTTCAGGTAACTTATCATGCCATTCTCTTTTATTTGCAACAAGGATTTTCCTTATCAGTTGCACAAGAGTCTTATTAAATGCCTCTGCCAAGCCATTGGCTTTAGGGTAGTAAATCGACGAGTATCGCCAATTAATATTATGGCGGCGGGCAAATCTGGCAATTTTGGTGCTTCTAAAGGACGGGCCGTTATCTGAGATTATACGGCGCGAAACACCAAAGCGATAAACAACGTTATCGCGAAAGAAGCGCATCACATCTTCTGATTTAACTTCCTTAAGTGGGACAGCTTCTGCCCACTTAGAGAAGTAATCAGTGGCGGCTAAAATGAACCTTTGACCCTTAGAGGAAGGAGGGTCTATAGGACCCACCACATCCGTGCCCCAGCCCTCAAATGGCCAAGAAGAAACAGTAGGGTGCAACGGATTAGGGGGTTGGTGAATCACCGTGCCATGAATCTGGCACTGGTGGCATCTCTTAGCTTGCTCCATACAATCGTGGATCATAGTCGGCCAGTAGTAGCCAAGGCGTTTAATTCTGCCTTTCATTTTAGGTCCAGACTGATGAGCACCACAAAGCCCTTCATGTATCTCGCTCATGACTCTTTTAGCCTCTTCTTTACTGAGACATCTCAACCACATTTGGTCAAAAGAGCGTCGTTACAGAGTTTCATTTACATAGGCGAATGATAAGGCTCTCTTTCTAATTTGAGCAGCGAGAGACTTATCATCTGGAAGCCTACCATGTTTCAAATACTCTATGAAGGGTTCTCTCCAATCTGACTCCTCATCCACAGCAAACACTGCAAGGGTCTGATTGGGAGTAGACAAGTCCGCGGGGCACAGAGCTTGACAATACTAGACAATAATAGACACTGGATTTCCAGTAGGGTCAGCTAATTCTTTTGCTAACTTGGCCAATGCATCTGCTTTTCCATTTTCAGATCTAGGGACCTTGGCCAAAGTTACCTCTGGTATTAAGCTCAGGAGCTCCATTGCTTTATTATGATATGGAATGAGCTCAGGCTTAAGTACTTTGTAGACTCCCGCTACTTGATTGATTATCAGTTGGGAGTCTCCAAAGATCTTCACCCGCGTAAGACTCATCTGAATGGCCAACTCTAACCCCAAAATCAGCGCTTCGTACTCAGCCTCATTATTAGTACGAGGTTCTGATAAACTATAGGAGTACCGTAGAGTATGACCATCAGGAGACACAAAAATCAGGCCTAATCCTACCCTAATTGTAGGAGTTTCGTATGGACTTGAAGCTTTAACGGATGACGCACCGTCAAAGTAAAACTCCCAAGTAGGGGACTCCTGTTCATCCACACTCATAATGAATTCATCAGGTAGTTCATCGTTGAGTGGGGAATCAGCAGGGATCGGGTGATCGGCCAAAAAGTCAGCTAGAGCCTGTCCTTTGACGGCCCGCTGAGGAACAAAAGTAATATCAAATTGCAGTAGTATCATAGACCATCGTGCTAGACGACTTGAAAGGGTCGGACGGGTCATCAGGTACTGCAATGGGTTGACTCGAGAGATCAGATTGATCTTATGTGATAGCATATAATGCCTAAGCTTCTGTACCGCGAAGATTAAGGCTAAACATTGCTTTTCTATCACTGGGTACTTAAGCTCTGCAGGTATTAGTCGCCTGCTGAGGTAGTACAAGGCATTCTCCTTGCCTTCCTCATTCTCTTGAGCCAACAATGCACATAAAGACTCATCCAGGGCCGTAGTGTAGAGAATCAACGGCCTACCTGGGATAGGTGCAGCTAAAACAGGGGGGTTCATCAGGTAGCGCTTTATGCTCTCAAAGGCCTCCTGACAACTCTCATCCCAATGGAATCGGGCATCCTTCTTCACTAGTGCAGAGAAAGGATGACACCTACCAGAAAGATTGGAGATAAATCTCCGCAGGAAAGCTAGTTTACCTTGAAAAGATCTCAACTGGGTAAGACTCTTAGGAGGTTTTAAATCTACTATGGCCTTGATCATAGAGGGATCTATCTCAATGCCACGGTAGCGGACTATGAACCCTAAGAACTTTCCTGCATTGACTCCAAATGCGCATTTTAAAGGATTCATCTTTAAATCAAATTTGCGCAGACGTTCAAAAACGATTCGCAGATCTTTGAGGTGATCTTCGCGGACCTTGCTTTTGACGACTAGATCATCCACATAGCACTCAACTTGCTCATGTATCATCTCATCAAAGATGACAGTCATGGCACGTTGATAGGTGGCTCCGGCATTCTTGAGACCGAAGGGCATCACCTTGTAACAAAAGACACCTATAGGTGTCCGAAAAGCGGTAAACTTCTCATCCTCAGGGTCCATCTTTATCTGATTGTAACCAGATGAACCATCCATGAATGAGAAGATGCTATGGGATGATGCTATATCCACCATAAGCTCTGGAATGGGGAGAGGAAAATCATCCTTAGAACATGCCTTGTTCAAATCACGGAAGTCGATACAGACTCGTATCTGTCCGCTCTTCTTCCGGACTGGAACAATGTTGGTAAGCCATGTTGGGTACTTCTCTTCCCTAATGAAACCAGCTTCTATAAGCTTCTTGGTTTCAGCGATCACCTGTTGTTCAATTTCCAACCTCATCCTACGAGGTGCTTGTTTAACAGGGACTGCGTCAGACTTAATGGCTAACTTATGGACTGCTACCTCTGGATTTAGACCAGGCATCTCGGTGTAGTTCCAGGCAAAACAGTCTCTAAACTCTGATAGCAACTCGATGTATTCTTGAGCCTCTGACTCAGACAGTAGAGCACTATGAAAAATAGGCCTAGGATCTGACTCAGTGCCTAAGTTTACCTCACACAGTTCGTCCATGGCAGAAGTGACACCATCTTCAAACTCTTGTGGAGCCTCGAGTATTCTATCATTGTCACTATCCGGGTCTTCTTCGTCGGCAAGAGAAACAACCGGATAGACGTGGAAAACGACATGAATATTGGCATCACTGGACTGATTTAACCCCATATAACCTACGCCTCCTAGACCTTGGGGAAAATCAGTCCGCCAAACTCGTGCCTGTTGTAGAGCTTCTTCGTCGGGCCAAGTGGAACGAACGAGACCACGCTCAACAAAGCTCTCTACAGCAGGTGAAAAGTAACGAGGGGCACTCCTGACCTCTATATCCATAGCGGTCTCCTCTAAATCCTGTCTCACAGGACCCAGTGGTGCACCTATACTACGGGGTACAGAGGGACATTCTCTAGGTCGAGCTGGCCCAAATGAATCGTACAAGCGAGGTATGGGGTTGTGGCTACCCCAAATTATGTCAGTATCATCAACTACAGGAGTGCCAAAAGATCTCTGACTGGAATCCCCAACTCCTATCCCGCGTATCTGATGGGGGGAAGGTTGTTTGGTAGTAGTCTGACGTCGAAAGTCCTCTTCCTCGTCTGAGCTAATATCAATAACCAATCCACCTTCAGGTATCAAATGGCTACAAAGAGTAGGTAGTGAATCATAGCCTGCGGAATAGGGAGGTGGTGAAGTGACCGGACGCTGAAGAATATCGATTATTTCATCGTCGGAAGAGTCGGATTCTACAGTCAAAGAAGAAGTGTAAAGGTTAGGTGGAGGAGGTGTACGAGTGTCGTGATTTCGCGGCTCGCGGATCGCAACTCTGCCTCTCCCTCTACCTCTACCTCTACCTCCCCTGCCTCTACTAGGGGGAACGTCGTGCCTCACTGCCAACTAAGAGGGCTCTCCATCAGAATGGGCAGTGGGAACACCTAGCTCGATACCAACCTGTGATGGACCCTGTACTGACGATTGTATAGGACCCTGTGCAGGTGGCTGCGTAGGACCCTGTACAACAGTATCAGGTATCACTGGGGACTGGGCAGGTGGAGCTCTACGAGTCTTCCGAGGTACGTAGTACTCGGCATCGTCGTACATAGAGATCTCATGCATGGAAAAGGGCTGGGTATCTCCAGGAATGATATACTCAACATCATTCCTCAAAAACTTCATACATTGGTGCAAGGTAGAGGGCACCATTCCATACTCACGGATCCAAGGCCTTCCTAAGAGAGCCTTGTATGAAGTATCAGCCTCAATCACATGAAACTTTGCCTCAGTTAGAAAATTTTCAAATTTTAGAGGCAGGGTAATAGACCCTAGAGCTCGCTGGCCTTGGTCATTGAAGCCTTTCAACATGATTTTGTCGGAAGTGAGCTTCAAATGACCTAGGGAGAGGCTCTTCAAAGTTTCATGGGTTAGTATGTTTACTGAAGCCCCTTGATCTATGAGGACCCTATTCAACTCATAATCATTGACTTCAGCAGTGACATACAAGGGACGATTGTGCTCAGTGGTCCCTAACAGGAGGTCACGACTAGAGAAAGTGATGCATGGCATGTTGTACAAATGCCATGCCCCATCATCAGGGTCAGAAGTAAAGAATGCCTGATAGGTCTCTGGTTCAAGAAGGGCTTTTACCAGTGTCTCTCTCAAGTCGGGTGACAGCATCAAAGCATCATAGACACTAAGAAGGGAAGGAATTTTCCTTAGGTGAGCCAACACATTATAATCAACTTCCAGCTGAGGGCCTTTCCCTTTCTCCTTAGGCTGCTCCTGGGAGGAAGGGATAGGATCATCCTGCTGGGTAATGATATTCTTATCTTTTGTATTTTTAGCCAACCTGGG
This sequence comes from Dendrobium huoshanense, assembly GCA_016618105.1. Classification (NCBI taxonomy): domain Eukaryota; kingdom Viridiplantae; phylum Streptophyta; class Magnoliopsida; order Asparagales; family Orchidaceae; genus Dendrobium; species Dendrobium huoshanense. The sequence goes on from CM028344.1 coordinate 38,526,211, forward strand.
TGAAAGGACCTTCCCTGAACGCAGATGAACTTCCTGTATTGAGTCATCCTCAACAGGAGATTCCTCTGGTTCAGTGGTGGTGGCAGGTGTTGGTTCTAAGGAAATTAGTGAGAGTGGGTTCTCGGATTCATCCTCTGAATCCATGTAACATCCACCCTCTGGTATTGTAAAAATAGGTTCTTCATCAGACTCAAACTCATCATTAGAATCATCCATATTATAAGAAACATGTAGTACTAAGGAAGAGCGAGTGCTGGAAGAAGAAGAACTAGGAGTAACTGTAGAAGCGTAAGTAAAAGGTACAGAAGACCAAAAGTACTCAGAATCATCTTCTATTTTTATTTCCTCATCAAATGAAGGGAGAACAAAGTCCTTCAGCGTAAGTGCTGGAAGGAACCCTGTCTTCCCCTCTGCAGTTACAACATACTTTTCTTTTTCATACATTTTTTTATTACATCCAGAAGAAGAAAAAGTAGAAGAGGAAATGTGCTTATCTAGCACTACAATAGAAGGAGAAGAAGAGGAAGAAAGTGCTGGAGTGGTAATTACAGCGGCAACTGTCGACTTGGCCTGAGGTGGCCTACTCTCAACTGCCTCTGAGCTCTGAACTGCTCTGTCTATCATCCTCCTGGTCTTCCTAGAAAGTTAGATCTGCCAATCATCATCAAAACTCGTGGGTAAACTGCTACTAGTGCCCTGAGCATCACTCTGACAATCACTGGGGCTGGAGACTAACTGAACTGTCTGAGGGGCCTTGCCCTTGGGCTGCACTAGATCACTGTCCTGAAGGCGTATCTGTCCTGTGATCATCAGTCTCTCTACTCTATCCTTGAAGACATAGCAGTCTTCCAACATATGTCTGACATGCCTGTGGTAAGGACAGTAAAGGGGGTGCTCAGTCTGATCCTCCTCCTCTGCTCTACTGCGCTCGGGGAATACCAACAGGTTGTTCTTAGTGAGGAATCTAAAAATTTTCTTCACACTCTCCCTCTTAAAGGGATATTCCTTCCTAAGCTTCTCCTGCAGGTACTGCTGACTCTCTGGAGTCCTGCGGGAGGTCCTGGGCTGTCCCCCTGGCTGGTCAACTGAGTAAGACCTGCTGGCTGAGTGTGGCTGACTAGCTGGTCGTGGCTGCTGGGGTACTGAAGTGACTAAGGGCTTCTTGCCCTTATCTGATGGTCCCTGAGTACTGTGAACCTCTCCTCTCCTAGGTGGAGGTGCCCCTGAAAACTCCTACCGCTGAGGTCTGCGCGAAGGCTGACTCTCAACCTTAGGAGGGACTGCAGCGGGTATGCTGTCCTGTAGGCTAGTGACCTTGGTGAGGAGCTTCTGAAAGGTTCTAATGGTGAAACCCTTCAGGTATGGTGCTATCGGACCATCTATGTTCTTCAAAAGGATCTCAACTGCATGCTGCTCCTGGAGCTGTGGCTCACACTGCAAACTGAGGTTCCTCCATCTGACTATGTAATCTGTGAGACTCTCTCTGGGACGCTGCCTGGTCACCACTAGCTCTCCCACTGTAACTCTGTGCTCTGTGCTAACAAACCTCTGCACAAACAGCTGCTCCAACTCTGCAAAGGTCCTGACTGAGTCGTTGGGGAGGTCAGCGTACCAAGCAAACGCCACCCCCGCCAAGCTGCTGACGAACAACCTCAACATCAGTGGATCACTCCCTCCTATATTGCAACATATGGCTCGGTACTGAGCCACATGCTGCCTCGGGTTCCCAAACCCGTCAAAAACTCTGAACCTAGGAGGGATAAAACCAGGGGGGTAAGGCTCCTGCTCGTACTCTACAGGGTAAGGACGCCCCCCTGCTAACTGACTCTCCAGTCTTCCTAGAGGAAATCGCCTGCTCTACCTTCTGGGCTATCAAATCCTGGATCTGACCTGCTGACATCTGAGCTGGCTGACTCTGAACTGAAGTAGTGTAAGGAAGTACTGTGGGTGGTGCTGGGACTACTCTCTGGACCCTGTCCACTCCTACGGGGTCTACTGTAACAGGTGGTACTACTGGCTGCTCTCTGGAGGTACTGGTAGCTGCTACACCTGTCACCTGAGGCATCGCCCCCAGAGCTGTCAGCTGTGCTGTCATGGCAGCCATGGCTCTGGCCATCTCCGCCATCTGTGTCTGTAAGTGTAGAACGGTAGCATCCGTGTCAACTGATCTGGGAGATCCACCCACCTCGGGCTCTCCCTGCTCATCCTGGTCCTCGGGCTCTCTCTCATCCGAGTGACCTCGTCGGGTAACCACACATACCCGGTGAACTGGTATCTCCTCCTCCAACTCATCTGCTAGTGTGTCATCATTTTCCAAGAAATGTTGTTGGAGGGCTGCTATGTACGGACTCATAGGGGAACCAATCCTATGAGGGCTACGGACTGTCTCTGTCTCATCCCGCTCTGGGGATCTATCTGGAGTAGGTACAACATCCTCATCACACATCATCGGGACTGCCTCTGCCTCAGAAGTAACTGCTACATCCATCAAATCATCTACATCATCAAACTGCTCTGCATCTGACGGTGGTGCTGCCTCTACTGGCTCAACTGGGTCGACAGGGGTGTCCGCCTGCCGACGCCTCCAAACCCACCTCCTATGGTGGAGTGCTGCACGGGCAACTAGCTGCTCTGGGACTGCAACCTCTGAACTGACCTGAGGCTGGGCAGGCCTCCGCTGCTGTCTCCGTCCTCGATGACGTGGGCGTCGTCCTACTACAGGAGCCACTGCTGGCGACCTAACCACTGGAACTGCAGGCTGCTGGGGTGTCTGCCCCCTCTGCCAACTGTAGAGTCTCCTCGCAGTCTGTCGTCATAACTGGAAGGTAGCCCGAGAATCTGACGGAGTAAGCCTCCCGACTGACGGGCCCTCTGCCACGAGCTAAGCGGACGATGTTCCGAATCCTCTGAGTTGAGGGATCGGATACGGCGTTCCCCTGGGTACCTAGCTCGGGG